>QANW01004110.1:1040008-1087623 GCA_003254865.1 Dryas drummondii
AGAGAGAGAGAGTTGCTGGGTTTTTTTTTTTTTTTAAGTTGTCCTTTATGGTATTTTAACATTAGGGTAAATTTGTAATTTTATAAATTAATAGAGATAGGTGTTTTTTGGTAATATTGGTGTTTTTGTAATCCTTGAGTAACTCCAATAATCCTATTCGTGTCTTCTAGTGTTGCTTAGAGAAAAACTCCTCATATAAGAGAAGAATTTTCTCTTGTTACACGTGGATGTTGGCTCAAACCATCTGGAATCACGTAAAACATTGGTACCTCTCATGGTTATTTTGTTTATTTTGTTACTTTATATTGTTTGCTCATTTTAATGACGCAAAGGGTATGAAAGTTTGGTTCATGGATCGCGGTGTTGATTTTTGTATGTTTTTGTATTAGAAGATTCGTCAGCATCATTAGCAATAATGAATGAGTAAAGTGATGCTTGACTATTCAATATGATAACTTAAAATGGAGGATATCCGCCATGCAAGAATTTGTACGAAGCAAATTCAAAATAAAAGAAAGTGACCAGGAGAGGAAGTCGATGCTGTTAATTAAAACTAGCCTAACAAAAGGTTAGAAGAAAGGGTAAGAATGCATTAGAAAGATAAACATCACTCAATTGCACTGCTGATAAAAACAGATCTCAAGGGAGCATCATCATGTTATTCCTATCAGTCATTAAATATATTCTAGCAACAGCCGTTTTGTACTTACAAATGGGGGTTGTTTCTCCCTCCCAACCTCTTACTGCCTTCAATGGCATTTTTGTCTATACAATAGAATCAGTTGGTTGAATGGCAATGCCAGTCAGATTACACTCACAAAGTGCTATTTCTGTAAAAACCAACTGGATTGTAAGAGAAAAATGGCTACACAAGCAAATCGAACTGTAACCCAATGGACAAAGAAACTAAAAAGAGGAAAGAAAAAGAGAAGCTTGTTTTGAGTTGCATCTGATGACAGTGTGGTCATTGCTTGTAACTGGAACTGCCAACCTTGCCCGATGACAGAGGCTTCTCCTTCGAGCTGGTACTTAACACTATTTCTGAGCTGTTTGATTGGCTTTCTGAAACCCCGGGTCTCATCCAAATTTTTATATGCCCCTCGCGGCAGACAGTAAGAACAGATTCTTGTGTAAACATCACGCCAGAGAGGGGTTCTGTGTGTACACGGTGAGCAACCACTGGTGAGATTTTTGGTACATCTCGCATGCTTGGAGCGGGTTGCAGAGTACCCACTGGAAGAGCATTGTCCCAATGAGAAGACTGGCTTCCAGTACTATAAGTGGGGGAGCCACCAGGAGGGCGCCGCAATGGCACCACTATCTCATCCATTTCCAGGTCCCACAGAAGCAACTGTGTGTCCTGCACTCAAACGGGAAAATAAAAACATAAGATCAAAAGATCAATTCTCACAGCTTCACTTTCAACTTAAATTTCTTATTTGTAAAAATCTCCCTACTGCTATGGTGATTGGTCTGCATTACAGGACCGACCCAACTCAGTTCTTGGCCAATAACTTAAATATTTTTCTTTCATCATTTTTAAAGTAAATTTTACTGGAGTAAACATAAAGAGTAGAGGAGAATACAAAGGTCATAACTTCTCTCAAATGCATTCATTTCAAATCCCTGTAATGTCCTATGTTTAATAGTAAATCTTAGCATACCTTTATAGGTTGACCAGTTATAGCTCATATTAAAGTAAACTTCCTAATAAAAATTTGAATGTCAAATAAAGCTGGTTTTTGAGAAGATCAGAGAACCAATGAACAATTAAAATTTGTAGAAAGGAAATTACAACAAATAATGGCATCATGGCATTTTAATATATGAGAGACCTGATTATATAAATATATAAATTTTGACAAGACCAATATTTTCTGATACCTGACCGACAGAACCAAACCGGTACATGACAGTCTCCCCCATACCATCTGCATTTGGCGATGACCAATATGAATCAAAAGCCACTCCACTGACCTGCCAGCACCATACAGTAACAACTTCATAAGTCAGCATAATGAGGTAATATTAACAAGCCCGATACTGTTTAAGAAACTTACCCAAGAGTTGTGCCCCTCTCCCCAAGCTACAACTTTCCGATCTTCCATGCTCCAAACTTGAACTAAATCATCTTCACCTCCTGTCAGTATGTATTTTCCATCCATGCTGTTCAACAGTATTTTGTAATCAATCATATCATCATTTCAAAAGAACAATAATATTTTGTTGCAAAAAGAGCCACAAAGACGGGAGTTTAAATGTAAAGGTAATCTACGAGATTGGAAGAATATTACAATAACCAGCAGCAAGCTTTAATGGAAAACCAGTAAAGATGTGCACCTCCAAGCGCAACATAGGAGAGCACCATAGTAACTTTTGCCTCCACATATAAGTTGCTCTTTTGAGTAGTCAAAAACACGTAGATAACCTGCAGTCAGTAGCTAAAATTTAGCTCATATACTTTTGCAAAGAGAAACTAGCAGAAAAGAGCAATTGCACAACGCAAACAGCATTATATTGACAACGTACCATCTCTTCCAACAGTTGCTACATAGGCCCCATCAGTCGAGAAAGCAATACTATTAACCGAACCTTGGCAAATATGCCATCTGGCTATTGGGTTACTCTGCATACGCATAGCAGGAAGTAAAAAAAAAAATGGTAGGTGGAGAAGGAAGCAGAAATAGAAATTCAGCATGTCAGATGCAAATCTCTCCCTTATAATTATCTGACAGTTATCATAGTGATTTGCTAGATGCAAATGCAGTATTCAGCTAAGTAACCACAGGGACATTCCAGTATCCCACACATAAACCTGTAAGATCTCAACCAGATTACCTCAACAAAACATATAAGGATTTACTAGAGGCTAAAGCCTTTAAGATTCCTTGAAGAAATACAGGATATTCAACAGGCCGCTGATGCTCCCACTGCTTGACAAAATGAAAAGGAGAGCATTTTTCACACTCTTTTAGTCAATGACCATAGCTTTCATGGTCTACATTTAAACCCTTTTCCCTACTGCTGGCAGCCTAAAACATGCATGTGCAGACAAACTCCTGTCAACTCACCGATGTATAAACTTTAGTAACTATAACTAATGTATGGTACAAGTATCCCATCATAATATATTAAGGTTATAACCTACATTTGCATGAAATACACGTAAGACTTTATAGACACCAAATAGAACTTAAATCAACCACTAGACTGCTCAAACAACTTCTTATAACATGAGAATATTGTTGTCCAAAAAGCAAACAACATTTTGAGCCATATTACCAGTCTCCTATCAAATGATGTCACTAGTCTAAGCTTATTGTTGCAGTAGAAACCCATTCTACCATCAGGTGACATTAAAGTACAAGCTTTTATACAAAATGAGTGATATATGGTTAAAACAGCCTAACAGAGTGAAGATTGAGTTTCACAAGTGCCAAACAATGCCATCATTAGACTAGGAATCTACACTGTAGAGAATTACCCAAACACACCACCCAAAAAGATTTGTATCTAAAACATGGTATTACAGCAACATCAAAATTACAGCATACTGTCTATTCCCTGTCAAACATACAAATTAAATTCAATATGGTGACATAGCAGCAGCATGACATGCCTTATCTAAATGATAAACAAAATTTTCGGAGCCACTTTTAGAAGAAATAATTACATGAGAAACAAGAAAATAAGCACAATTCCAATACCTTACTGTAACGTGCATGTGCAACAGAAAATTGAGTTTGATCTTTGATAAGTGGGAATGAAGAATCGCCTGCACCATCTTTGCTCTAGAAAAAATCAATAAAGAAAAATAAAAAACACTCAGATTACTTAATTTTACAACCATGAAACATAAAAGTTAAGGCACTGACAAGTGTTTCTTTAGAAAATGGAGGCTTGCCTTCTCATATACATACAGATTCCCATCAGCATGAGCAACAACAAAAGCACCGTCACAACCAGGAACCCATGCAATGCTAGTACAGCGGCTGTTGAAAACAGCTATTGATCAAACTACTCCAAAAAATTGTACAAAAAAGTCAAACTATCACCAAACTCTCAATTGATGCCCATTGAGGAAATGACATACACAAGCTAGAAATCAGTTTTCAACAAATACATAAAAATCCATGTGACAAGGACTAAGTTTTCTGTTTGTGTACAACAGGTGTGTGTTCGGCATCAGTTCAGTTAGCTTCCAAATGATAAGACACGGGGGTGTAAGCAAATTTGTATAAACCAAAGGTCCAAAATCTACAATAAAGAATGAAAGGGCACCAAGCAAACATCTACAAAAACATATGGTTCTCGAAACCAGAATCCATAATCCACATTGAACTTCTGATAATGGTCAATGTGAGGGAAAAAAGCATTACCCCTTGCAAGAGTGATGAAACAAGATAATTATCCACCAGCTTGCAGCCATATTATTCAGGAAATTAGACTGGTCAATTTGAAGCTTACCAAACCAGAGCTAGAATAATATTAACACCCGCTTCTAGTTTTTTTTTTTTTTTGTTTTTTTTTTTCCTCTTTTAATAGTTAAGCAACCTTCTTGTCTTTATAGAAGCCAACTAAAAATTTATAATATATCAATACCTACTGCATCAGTGGAATAAATTGCAGGGTAACTATCTTCATCCTATTCTAAGCCATTCAATATTACAGATAGAATAATGACTTGTGAACCGCTTATACAGAATGACTATTTAGTCCATCTCTGATTTCAGATGGAGAAACATTCTCGAAATATAGCATCCTTATGAAGTAGACGAACTAAAAACAAGTAGAAATATTACAAGTGAGTTAACTTCCTCCAAGTCCATTAACAATGAGAGAGTTAATCTTGCCTGTTACTAACAGAGCCATCTTTGTTATAATGCTGAGCACCAACAAGCTTCTTTCCAACATCCTGTAATTGATATCTCAGTGACACTGAGTAGACTACAAGAATACACACACAACCATTTAGGAAATTTAAACTTGAAAAAACAAGATTGTGACTTCAAATTCAAGCAAGAACTTGTACCATCGCCGGAATTCAACCCGATAATCAAATCATGGCCGTCCTTCGCGTCTTGATCAAATGCGTGGCACACAGGGTTTGAATTACTGAAATGTATAGACTTTATTGGATCCTACATTCAACAAGAAACCTATCATAAATCGATCCCAGCACCTAAACCTACAAAAAAAGCTCCTAAGATACCTTGTCTTGAGAATTCAAATCACTGATGAAGATTGCATCCCCCACATTGAAGATCAAGTAAGTCCCTTTCCCATCAAAATTTGAGGTAGAAGTTGAATTACTCGAACTGGAAGCCACCAGAGACCCAACTCTACTACTCGCACTGACACTCTTACTCCCACCATTCCCTCCAACGAAGCTAAGTGCCCGGCTCCCATTACTACCACCCAACAACCGTGCTGCAGCTGACCTTACACCACTGCTTGTGCTGAAACTAGAAGATGGGGCAGTTGGGGTTGATGGGGCAGGCTTGTCCTTAAGATGGGCTAACGTTACCTGATAATCAACAACCAAGAAGGCTTTTAATCTTAGGTATCATAATATGGATATTAAGAACAGAATTGCCAAATTGAATTAACTGAAAAATACTGTCTAACAGTTACCCCCAGTAGATGAGCGTGAACATCCCTATAAGTTCATACTCATCCAAAATAATTTTTATGGAAATGTCGCAGAACAAGAAAGAACTGGAAATATTAAAACTTATACCCAAAATGCAATTAAAAATCTATTCAACTACTGGGTCTTGAAACACCTTACATTCCAACATTAACAAACATTCATTTCAACAATTAATTTTAAAAACTGAACACTTGGAACAAAACCCAGACAATCAAAATTCAACATTTAACTCTTCTAAAAAAACGGGTAATAACGATTGAGACAAACCCTAAACAATCATCACAATCAACACCAGAAAAGGCTCACAAAAAACCAAGCTTTGCGGAAATACCCAAAGTGGCTTCCAGATAGTAAATTCTCAAAATGGGTATTAAAGAAAACAATGGCAGAAGCAGAAATCGAGTACCTGAGTGACGGTTTTACCATGAGTGTAGTGCAGGAGACCCGAAGGGTGGGTCTTCTCGTAGTGAAGCTTGTACCTGCCCTCTGGGGTCTTGAAATAGGTCTTAAGGCCCGGTGACTGCGCGTTGCTCGACGAAGAAGCCGTTGACATCATACCGTTGGCCGAGTTGATCATGGTGGTGTCGTCGATTACGATGGGCCTTAGAGCATACGATCATGACCCCTCCTCATAGGGTTTAAAATGCTTCTCCTTTCTCTTTCTATTGTTTTCAAAATTGATAGAGAAAGGTGGGTTCTGCTCTGTTTGTGCTACTGTGCTTTGGTTTTTCTCTTGTGGGTTGTCTTCAATGGCTTCCGGATCAAATGGGGTTGGACTGGACTGTCTGGTTTGCGGCTTATGGAAACGTTGTGAGAGAAAAGTGATTGTTGGTGAAATTTTTAATGGTTGGAGATTTGACTTTGGGCTGCCACTCTGCCAGTCAACGGAGTGAACGGCTGGGATCAGAGGAGCTCTCTTCTCTGTTTCGTCTAAACTTTAAAATAGTGAGCAAAGCGAAGCCATGAACCAGCAAATAACAGAAGGAGATTGATTCAACTGGAAAAGGGATTGGTTGCTTTGTTTACTTTGGGGACTTTCTTGTTCTATTTTTTTTTTTTTTGGCCGGTGGGGATTTTCTTACTCAAAGTCTCAAACACACAAAATTGGGTCTGCAATCAACTTAAGGACTCACTCATACATACACATATACACATAGTGATTGTTTCTCGTCATTGTGGCCTTAAGATAATCTGATGTGATGTCCATGGACTTATGGCACCCAATACAAGAGTAAATGCTAGGACACTAAAATAAATGCAAAATGTTTGTATATGATGTGGCAATATTTAATACAATATTATTAAGTAAATTTATTGATTAAATATTATATAACAATATTTTATTTATTCAATTTTGAATTCACTCTCTATCCTCATTGAATTATGTACACTAACAAATATATCATGTGACTCTAGTATTATTAAATTTGTTATGTTTATATATAAAACTTATTTTGAATCCCATTTTTAACAAAATACTTGTATGTACGCTTAATGCGGCCTAAATGACTATTTGATTTAGTGTTATTTTTCTTCAATTTCGTGGAGGAGATCTAGGTTCAATCTCATGAAAGACTTTGATACATGTTTAGTGGTTTATTTACAAAACGGTTATTTATTTATAAATTATGATTCAATAAACTCCGTTTTATAATTTTAAATCTTATAAAAAAAATATACTGACATGTATTGTCTCTTTATTGATGTAAAATATTATAATGTTATTTGTCACATTATGTATTGATGATGTACTTAATTTGAAAAGGTGATTATTGCAAGAAGAAAAGGAGCATTGCTAATGTGAGAGTGGGATGAAAGGTTAACCAACACTTTTGGGTTTAGGCAGTAGAGTAAGACTAAAGAACAACTAAAGGTCTACAAGCCTCAAAAGAGGATTAGCCTCGAATTAATCTGTCTGGGCCAATTTCGATATAGAATCAACATTGAACAAGCTTAAACAGGCTTATCTTAATTTTTGACTTTTGAGATTGGCTTGAAATATCAAATTCCCTAGAAAAGAATTGAGCTTATGTGTCTATTATTGGGCCAAGCTTGAGCAATCATTACTCTCTTCCCTTAACCATTGCAATGTACATAAAAGATGGGCCGGCCCGATTTGCTTAGAAACTTGAAGAAAGTTGGATCCCAAGGCCCAACCTTTGTGATATCAAAGAATAGTGTAAGGCCAACATCTTTTGTAATGAAGGTGCTATTAATGGTCTAGTCCGCAGTAGTGGGTTATGAAATGCCCACATCAGTAATAGGATGAATGGAACTATAAAAAGTAGGGTGGAAATTTTCAACTTGACTCGAAGTCTCGAACTCAATACGAAATTAACAAATTAGGGCTGAAATATCCACATAAGAAAAGGATATTTGACAATGCAAGCATAGAAACTTAAACAATGTGTTAGGTTACCTGTCCAACAAGCTGATGGCCAAAAATAGTGTTGAGCATAAAAATGATTTTTTTTTCTTTTTTTTATTTAGGGAGAGGGTCCGAATCCAATATTTTCTTTTTTGGGTAAAGATCTATTCCACATTGTGGAGAGACATACCACTAGACAAGTAGCTAGTTGATTAGCATAGAAATGATGTTTTGTATAATCATATAGAGTTTATGATCATTTTATGTAACAATGTCACATTGTCACATGAACTTTATTATTTTTCTTAACATTTTATAAATTTGGGCACAATTTCAAAAGTTGTGAAGAAAATTCTCTACATATTCTCTAATAATTACTAGCTACCACTAGATATATATATATATATATATATCACCATCAAACAAAAAAAAAAACATAAATCACTAAGATTGGGATGAAATGAAATCTCATATTCATAATATATAGCATCACATCTTGAGAACTTTTTACACAATTAATTAAGGACCCATGTCACCCATCGGTGGTTATTCCATCTATTCTTGAAATTAAAAGGATGTAATGGTTGAAATAATTGCCAGCTCAACTGTTTTTCTTAATTTTCTTTGCTTAAAGAGGATACCAAATTTCCAAGGGCATGTTAAAAATGATAATCAATTAATGATTAATTAGTTAATAAATAAAAGTGAACATAGATGCTTATTTTATAGAATTAATTACACTTACACTCCCTGAGGTTATCGTTTTATCACATACACCCTCTGGGGTTTTAATAATTACACATACACCTTTTGAGGTTTCAAAACTGTTACATATAACCCCCTATAGTAAGACGAAAACTGATGAGAAATTATGCAAAAAAACATGTTAAGGGGTAAAATGACTTAATAAAATTACTCAAGCTGTAATGTCCAACCTCATATACATGTAATGGTAAGAGTGACCTCAAAAAGGTCATTGCATTTGCATAGATGGAGTTTCAAATTCTAGAATTTCTACTTTTAAAAAAATTAATTGTTTTGAGGTTTCAAAACTGTTACATATAACCCCCTATAGTAAGACGAAAAATGATGAGAAATTATGCAAAAAAACATGATAAGGGGTAAAATGACTTAATAAAATTACTCAAGCTGTAATGTCCAACCTCATATACATGTAATGGTAAGAGTGACCTCAAAAAGGTCATTGCATTTGCATAGATGGAGTTTCAAATTCTAGAATTTCTACTTTTAAAAAAATTAATTGTTTTGAAAAGAAATTTACATAGAAGCTTACAGTTAGCATTGAATTGTTTATGGTGGCTACACTCCCCTCCCCTCTTCTCTTTGAATGTTATATCAAAGGGTCTCCTTAAATCAAAGTGTGGAAGAAAATTGGTCCTACGCTCCAACTGCTTATTATGAGAACTTGAACTAGAAGCTTTCTTCTTTAAAGTTGCACCAAACAAGAAGCAAAAAACTTGCATCATTCTCACTTAAAATGATACCCCACTCACTTCAATCACATACCCTGCTATTTTCTCCTGCCCAAGCAAGCAAAACTGTCTCTCTCTTTCCCTATTTCTCTTACTCACCAAGAAAGAGGTTCATATTGGGCTCAGATGACATTGTCTTGCCACCTTAAAATGACCCCCTTTCACCTAACCCTTTACTCTCCTCCACTCTCTCCCCCCCCCCCCCCCCCCCCCCCNNNNCCCCCCAAAATATATACCCTCTCACCCCTCTTCAACCTTATAGCCCAAATCCTCCACCCTACTCTCTTATTGATCAAAACTAAGCCACACACACATAAAATTCAAAAACAATGACACCCCAATCTCTCTTCACCTCCTTCCTTTTGCTAATCTGCTTCCTCCACTCACCCACAGTTTCTGCACAGGCTCCAGCAGCTGCTCCAGCACCATCAGGCACCAATGTAACTGCTGTTCTTGAGAAGGCTGGTCAGTTCACCACCTTGATCAAGCTGCTCAAAGCCACAAGAATGGCTGACCAAATCAACACCCAACTCAGCACTTCAAACCAGGGCATGACCATCTTTGCACCAACAGACAATGCCTTCTCCAGCCTCAAAGCAGGCACACTGAACTCCATCTCAGAACAGCAAAAGCTTCAGCTTGTGCAATTCCATGTCCTCCCCACTTACTTTTCTACCTCACAGTTCCAAACTGCCACCAACCCTTTGCACACACAAGCTGGTAATAGTGATGCTGGCCAGTTCCCTCTAAATGTGACCACATCAGGGAACCAAGTGAACATAACAACTGGGGTTGTCAATGCTACAGTGGCTAACACCATATTCACAGACAATCAGCTAGCTGTGTATCAGGTGGACCAGGTGCTCCTTCCTTTGGGAATTTTTGGCACACAATCACCGGCTCCGGCGCCATCTAATGTACCCGAAACAAAGGTTAAAGGTTCTGATGCTCCTTCAGGGTCTTCGGATACAGGCAGTCCCGTTGATGCATCTGCTGCAATGGGGCTGAAACACCATGCAATGGCAGCAGTATCCCTGGGGGTAGCAATTCTTGCAGCATTTTTGTTGTAATGTTGAGATTTTGAGTTGAATTCTTGTGATCATTTGGACTTAATTTTGTTTTGTTTGTTTTCTGGCTTTCTGCTAAGAATTTTGTATTGTTGTTATCATTTGAACTTAATTGAACATTGTTTTTTGAATAACCCGAATGAGTTCATAGATGTTTCCCTGGAGTCTGGACATTGTTCTTTTCTATAGAAAATTAATGTTATAACTATAACTCAAATAAAGGCCACCTTGACATAGAAAATGATTTGATTATGCCAGCCAAACCATCCAGGAATTTGATGCCCACTTAACATGGGGAAAGAGCAACATAACTAGTAAGAGTTTAGAGCCTTTAGGCAATAAGAGATTCCAAAAACATGGCTTCAATCTGATAAGCTGAATCATCTTTATGCAGATTTCATTGGACAGCACATTAATAATCCCAAGAAACATAGCAAAATAAAACCCTGGCTACTACAAAATGGGTTAAGAATAATTGCATACAAGAAAGGAAAAAGGGAAGGTTTAGAGTAAACAACCCCCGTTTTCTGGGTTGCAACCTGTTGTAGGTGCTAGTTCTAGCGAACTCTACTAAATTCGATCAGATATACACATGTGGTATGCTTTAGTTTAAACTAATTGCATGATAAAATACAATTTTCCCAACATAAATTCATCCCTTTGTTATTAAGAAAAAAAAAATCAATAAATTCAATTGCTCACGAGAAGGTCCAGAGCAATTTCAGGTTGAAGTATGATGAGAACCCACTAAGGAAAGAGTACATGCAACATATACAGAAATGGTCTCATCAATTTCGTTTGATCAAACTAATACAAGTTGTTCCAGACTCATGACTTTTTGCGTAGTAACTCTCAATGGATACAAATCCATGTAACTATCAAGCCTTTTTTGTGTTGGCTGACGTATACCTCAACGAATACCTGTCAGCAATTAGTCAGATTGGTTCGGGCACTCTCCTAGAATGACAGTTTGTAGCTCTCTTTCCGCAAGCATATCAAAACTGGAATTCAAATCCGCCAGGAAAGCCGCCACCGCCAGGAAAGCCTCCTCCTCCAAATCCGCCACCACCAGGAAAGCCCCCTTCGAAATGGAATGTATATTGCTGTCCCCCGCCACCACCAAAAGGGTTAAAACCACCACTGCCACCACCACCCATTCCCACATCTTCAATATCTTCACCTCTATCATACCTCGTTCGTTTTTCTTCATCCCCAAGAACCTGTGAAGGATTACACAGGAGTCAGATGGAAACAAGTCTACAAATTATGGGTTTCCTTCTTGCAACATACTTTGCACGGTTAGCAAACAATAAGCGTAGAAAATCAAGTTAATGTTGAAGTTCAATAGGAAGGGAAAATAAAAAAAGAGCTTCATACCTCATATGCAGCAGCAATTTCTCTGAACTTGTCCTCTGCTTCTTGTCTATTATCAACATTTTTATCTGGATGCCACTGCAAAGCAAGCTTCTTGTAGGCACGCTTAATCTCAGATATAGCTGCAGTCTTTGAAACTCCCAAAATCTTGTACCAGTCTTTGCGTTTGCTCATCTTTAAGGCTTTCTCGGCTCTCATATATGCTTCTCGAATATTCATATCCTGCATAATCAAGTTATTAATCCTAGAAATTTATCGATATTAAATGCATGCATGCAAGCAGGCTGAATTTCATGCAGAGAGAGAGAGAGAGAGAGAGAGAGAGAGAGAGAGAGAGAGAGAGAGAAATGGCTCTTAATCTAGTTCATCAAATTATCTATTGTAATCTAGTTTATCTATTGTTCTGTTGCAGGCCGCGACAGTGTGAGAGGGGCATATTGTATAAGTAATCACAAATTATAGGAGTTAAACATTATGGCAAACCTGAGGTGATTGTTGAGCTGCTGATTTGAGATCTTCCACAGCTCCCTCCCAATCCTCTGTCAGAAGTTTAGCTTCACCCCTCTACAAACACAAAATTTAGTAAACAAACTTGAGCACAGCCATATTCTATACATCATACGATATTAGACAAATTGGTAATCCTGTAAACAATACACAAACAAAAATTCTATGGCTCAATGGATAATAGAAGCATTAGCAAACCTGAACTAAAGCTTCAAGAAGCTCCCCATCAATGTTAAGTGCTTCATTGCAAGTGCTCAGAGCCTCCTTTCCTCTACCAAGCTTGACCAAAACTTTACACAAGCCAAGATGAAGATGTACATTATGTGCAAGATGATTAGGGTCCAATGCTAGGGCTGCTTTAAATTCCTCTACCGCAACCCGCAGCTTGCCCTTATTTACATTATCTTCGGCCTGCATAGAGCAAAATTGGTTGTAAGAGATTCACCACATGATGCATAACATGGTAATGACTCAAACAGGCTCTAAAGAAAGTCGACTAACGAAATAAAGAGTCACTACCAAACTTCTCACCATTTAAGCAAGATCCCACCCTTGGGGGAAGAAGAAAGTTAACAAAAAGAAAACTCAAAAGAAATTTGTTAGACTTACACTTTTAGTCTTCTTGAGTAAGTTCTTCAATCCAAAATACGCTTTCTTCAGTTCACCATGCTCTGGATCTAGGCGGAGACCCTTTTGGTAATGCCTGAAGAAATTATGTATATTTATTTATATAATTCTACACAAATTATAAAGACATTACTCAAAATTTAACAAGGTGCTGAACAAACCTTTGAGCAACATCATGATCAGCCAAATAGTAATAGGCACGGCCACGGAGTAATAATGCCTCCAGATTATCCTCATCTTCTTTGAGGATGTACCCAGCCTCGGAAATAGTACCAGAATAGTCTTTAGTTGCTAACAACAATTTAACCTTCAGGATTTTGGCCTGCAACAAACGACGTACTCAGAATTATGAGGCTACTAGGGTACTAAATTTGAAGACCCTCAATCCCAGCTCCCTAGGATCTGCCAACAAGCAGTTTAGGTATGATAATAACTACAGGAAGGTGAAATCAAACACATGCTAATGTTCAAAATGGAAAAGAAATAGATGCAATTACCTTTGAGCATGCGGGAGAGAAAACAAGTACAACTTTTTCAACATATTCCAAGGATTTTGCATAGTCGCCTGATTCAAAGAGAGTCAAAGCTGTATCCAGAGCACTCCGAGCCTGAATCAATTGAGAAAGCTCCTTTTCTGCAACTGATTCCCGTGGTTTAAGCTCCAAAAACTTTTTGTAGCTCTTCTCTGATTCCTCATATCTACATCAGCCAAAAAGCGCCTGAATCATATAATCTTCCAATCAGAAATTGGAAAGAAAAGGGGGAAGGGGGCTTCTAGCAACCTTTCTAAAAGTTCTGAAATCAACTGAATCTATATATAGGTTCATGATATTTTTTATTTTTTGGCAATGTCAGTCTCAATCTTACACCTGATGCAAAGATACAAAGGATAACAGTTGAATTGGCCACTGAATTAGTGTCAAGATCAACAATTATATTCTAATCATCAGTATTTTTGCAGCTGACTAGAGGAAGCCCAGTTTGAAAATGCCTATAGACATATAACCCCGGGCACAGCAGCTTTTGAGTTCACAAAAGCATAATTTGGATGCTGCACTGTAAAGCTTTTAGAAAATGTGCCCTGGGACCATACTAATTTTGCAAAAGGATCACAATGATAGCAGAAACAGAGTACAATCACATAAATCGCAAAGTAATAATAACTATAGAAGAACCTGCATATCTGACGAAGAACAGATGCACGATGATAATATGCTTCTGAAAGTGTTGGATCTGCCTCTATAGCAGCATTAAGATCATTAAGTGCCTCGCTATATCGCTTCACCCTTATATTTTGTGAAACCTTCTCAAACAACTCAGCTGCATTACCCGGTTTGCCATCTGCACATGCAAGGTTCATTTTGTGTAAGACATTATCAACACATATCAGTTAGTACCAAGCCACAGATAGAACTTCAACAAACAAAAAATCAAAGCAGGCTTGCCATCTGTATAGTTACAGCATATTCAAACTAATGTGATCCAACTCCTATACAACTTGGGAGATAATATAGCCTTTTTCTCCACCGATATAATTACCATTTTGATTACGCAGAACTTAAATATTCATACTGTTGAACAAGTGGTTGTAATTCTTACTCAGCCATTACATATGTAATCTAGGGTACTGTACTCAATTTCTTGCATAGGAAAGAAACCTTTACGCAATCTCATTAGCAATTTAGCATATACAACTTCTTATCAGCCTAAGTTGATTACACAGAACTTAAATATTCATACTGTTGAACAAGTGGTTGTAATTCTTACTCAGCCATTACATATGTAATCTAGGGTACTGTACTCAATTTCTTGCATAGGAAAGAAACCTTTATGCAACCTCATTAGCAATTTAGCATAAACAACTTCTTATCAGCCTAAGTTGGTGGGGACAGCATAATAGAGGGTCCTATCATGACCTACATAAACACACAAAGCTCTACCCTTCTAAAAGCACTATAAACAGTGCAAGGTTCGGTGCCATCCCATAAATGAAGATGGTTCTTAGATGGAAATGGTGCAATCGGATTCAACCCCATAAAGATTTCATTTCTTTCTTTTTCAGCGTGAAAATTGTTCGTTTAGTTAGGGAAGCACAATGCTCTTCTAGTACAATGGCAACCTCCAAACCCATTGACAAACTACAAACACAATGCAGCATATACACTAATACAACCATAAAGCAAGAATTTTTCAAACTTGTTTCAACCAATGAGACGACCCAACTAAAAAAAATAAGAAATTTAACATAAAGCATTAGATCGACGAACAAATTAAAAGGAGATCGAAGCAGTGAGTGAAACAGACCTAGAGCAGAAACCAGAGGTTGAAGAAGGAGGAGCTGGCACAGAAACACGAAATGGAGTATGAACACTGTGTACAGCAATCCTCTACAGGCCACCATATCCATGGCGAATGGGGAACTCCAAACCATCACCCTCTCTCTCTCTCCCTCCCTCAATTCTCAATCAAACAGAGTTTCAGTGGAAATATACTTTGTGTTTTTTGTTAACACTTAACAGAAAAGTTATTAGTACCAAAAATAATTTGCAAAACTTGCGTTTAATACTAAGCTCTATATCAGTTCCACGTTACTAAGACCTATCACTCAGCTCCACGTGGATTTTGGACCTTCGCTTAACCGAGAGTTTTGTTGGCACCAATGAGGACCTGCCAACTCATAAAGAGCTGCCAGTCCATCCTTAATGGAGGCCCAAAATTAAATGGGCTTTTAAACAAAATCCTTAGTAGGCATTAAGCAGCCCACATGGAAACTTTATTGGGCCTGTATACTTCTTGGTTATAGCTTTATTGGGCCACAAAATAAGTTATTTCTCTTGCCAGCAAATGTACCAAGACCATTGACAAAATGAAAACTATGCTTGAATACATAAGGGGGGGCTATTCAGACCACCCAAATGTGCTGAGTTGATCACCCCATTAAAATTTTACCCATTTTTGCCCATTTTGCCCCTACATAAAAAAAAAACTCACCCCTCCAATTTTGGCTGCCCACCACTACCCACCGCCCGCGCGACCCGCCCAGCCCTCCTAGCCGCCGGCACGACCCGCCCNGCGGTGGAGAGAGGGTGGGGTTGTGCCGGCGGCAGGGAGGGGTGGCCGGCCAAAATCTGGAGAATAGGCATGTAGGGGCAAAATGAGCAAAAATGGACAAAAAATTAGGGGAGTGGTCAACTCAGCAAAATGGGGTGGTCTGAATAGTCCCCCCCAATACATAATTTAGATTGGTAATTCGACAACATAATATATTAAACTATTTAATAAAAAAATATGATAAACTGGAAGCTTGGTTATCATGTTGGCTACTTAATTATAATGAAATTGAATCTCTATTTCATAGAATAACTTGTCTAAGGTATATATGAAAGAAATACTATGGTCATGATCGAGTGCTCTAAATCTAATTTGTTAGCAAGTTAATACGAAGCTGATTATTCTTTTGAGCCCACCGCATGACTAATATCATAATCTTTAAACAATATAAGTGTAGTTGCACCTTACGGGTTAACAAATAAGTGGCGATCTTAGTTAGAGGGCTCATCTTCATGACCTGTTAGAACGATATTGGTGATTTTAAATCCAACCCAAACTTTTGGTATGTGTTAAACAATCATTGAATTTCAAAAAAACATTCTACTCAAAAAAGCAAACTAGCTATATATATATATTTTTTTTCAAAGCAATGGTAAAGTGGGAATTAACAGGACAGAACATGCCTGAAAACATAGTTATAAGAAGGAAGTTGTTTTATAGGTAATTTAATTCAATAACCCCTTTTAATATGCAATAAGTTTTTTTGACCCTCTTCCCCCAAAACTTACATGTCTAACCCTTTTACATTTTTTAGACCAAAATACCCCATATATATCATATGTAGATCGCACATTCAACCAAAAAACCCACCAATTGCTTATCTTCTATTTTTCTTCCAGCAGCAGCCATGGAGACAACGAAAGCCATCGAGAGCAATAACCCAAACCCTCATTTCCCCACTTGCTGGCCCGACCTCCCTCACCGGCCAGTGATCCATCATCTCCTCTCTCTCTATCTCTCTCCTTCTCTCCCAACCTAAAAAAAAAATTTTTTTTCCCAAATCTAGGTATTTTCTCTAAATGGGTTGGGAGAGAAGGGGAGAGAGATAGAGATAAAGAGAGACATAGATGAGAGGTCAGTGAGGGAGGTGGGGGGATGGTGATGGGTTGAATATGCTGGGATAGTGGTGATGGGTTGTTTTGCCATGAAAAAAGATTGTCGTCCAGATTTGAAAACCCAGATCCCCTTTGAACTTGAACAACATCTTCTTGTTTTTCAACCTTTATCTTTTTTTTTTTTCATTTTCTGATTAGTTGCGGTTGTCATCATCGTACGATCGTCGCCGGAATTGGAGAAACAATTGGTCAATTTTCAGGTCCAATTGTAGAATGCGCGGTCATCGGAAGAGGAGAAGAAGATAGTTGAATTTCTGGTCTAGTACGTTGTCGAATATGCGGTCTAAATAAAGTCGGACTTTTTATTGTGAGGGTAAATATGACATTTCACATGTAAAAGGGTTAGAAAAGTAAGTTTTGGAAAGGAAGGATCAAAAAAGCTTATTACATTTTAAAAATGGTTATTGAATTAAATTACGCTTGTTTTATAACCAATTTTGCTCAAAACTTGTTTGATATTTGTCCTACAAGGCAACAAGTTAGATAAGTATTAGAAATGTTTACTTAAAATAGCTGAAAACCCAGGTCTCAAAAAGCTGGTCAGGACAAGTACCAATAAAAAGGTCAAAACTCAATGCACGATAAAGTTGCACCTCTTTGAATATTGTTTCTTTTGTGCATTTTCATATAGGGCGAGGACCATTAAAAGTTGAAGCTAGCTTCTCCAAAAGCCTTCCATTAATTCCATCTCCCTACAAATCATAGGGCTCTACACCCACCATTATCAATAATAAACAAGTATGGCATAAGTCAAACTCAAAGCTGTTGTGTACAGAGACAGAGTGTCCTGCAACGGTTTCATAGGGGCAACAGTGCCCTAGGATATTAGGACTTGGGAGGCATGCAGCTGCATATATATGCGACCTTGTACCTGAAAATAAGGGTCACCCCAAACAATGTTATTGTCTCTCTGAGGAACATTTCTCATCGGCAAAGCCAACTTTGCAACATTTCTGTTTTGTGCAATGCAAATGTTATAGATCGAGTTCCATTTTCCATGGCAGATGGGGAGATCTTATGATGAAGAGGTTTTTTGAAACATACAACGGCGTTCATGTATGTGTGTTCTGTTTCCGAGGTTCCACATTGGAACCCAAAAACATTCTTTCTTATTTCCAAGGTTGTAATATTGTAACATATCTTCTTTAATAAACATGTATGAAAGGAGAGTTTAGATGTATCACATTTTTTATAGCATATTTTATGGATGTTTTAAAAAATGTATAACAAATACAGTACAGATAGTTTTATCAAAATATATATATAAACACTCATTTTTATAAGAATATTATTATTTGTAACATCTCTCAACTGATCGATTATATTTTGTATCTAAACGTACGCTATTAGTCTAACAAATTAATTTCATGCAAGATATCGAAAGGGGGAAACAACATGGAATAAGGCTTGGCCTCAAATTGTCTATAACAGCAATTTCAAATATATATATACGAGCTAAGGTAGATCTTTATATTCATTCTATGATTGTACACACTAATTAAGCCATCAAGTGGCAGTGGACAAATGTAATCACACAGCTGTCCCTGACCCCAATTTTTCGAATTCAAATTTTTTATTTTCCCATTAATATGGCATTTTTATAATGATAATCAACCCAGCAGCATGCAGCTATATATATATATATGTAGCTAGATTATGCCTAGGCTGAATAACAGAGACGACTATGCTAGCTAGCTAGTAGCCTTAGCCTAGTATGCTACACATATTGACCATAACCAAAAGACGCAAGAGATGTGTAGTAAAGCCTAAGCTCTCAACTTGTTACGTGCCATTGATGATGTCCAATATCAACGGTGCATGCACGTTTGGGTTTAATAATTAAATTAATCTTTCTTTTTTCTTAAACCAACCAATGTTGACTGGGCAGCCGGATTGCTTTGACGGGCGGTCAACGCACTATATCATCACGAGGTTTTCTGTGCGCGCCTGCTGTTCTGTTCTGTTCTGTTCGATCAAATATCTCAAAAAGAAGAGATCGACAAAAGCCACTGACTCACTGATCCAGCCAGCAGAGATTAAAAAAAGAAAAAGAAAAAAAAGACCATCATAATTAAACAACAAAGCTATAATAATAACATACAGTCACAAGATAAAACAACAACAAGAAAAGGACCAAAACATATGCAGCTAGCAGAGCAGCATATGACGACTTGGAGTTTTCTCTTCCCACTGTCACTAATTCAGACAAATGCAAATCAGTGGGCCCGACCCAGCTGACTCAATCTCTGTGTGCATGTGTGTGACCACTTGCCTTGCTTGCACTGAGCCATCAGCTGCCACCTCTCTCTCTTATTGATCGAGCTAGCTAGCAGCTGCATGCGGTCCCCAACTACCTAGCTGAGTTTGATAGAATCCAACTCGGTCCCGACTCGCAATCTATCCGAGTTTGAATGTCAACCATTAACCCCGATCGATCAGTCTGATATTTTACAGTACTGCTAGCTCTGGTACATATAGCAATAAGCTGGAGTGACATGTGCTTAGGACAGTCGTCGAGCACGTATGTACGTACGTGGATGATTTGAAACTGTAGATCGATGCATGTTTCACAGTAAGTTCCACACACATCAACGATTGACAGGCACTCATCAGCGCTTGTCATTTCTCGAAGCTGCATGATTAGGACTTTAGTGGTTGCCAGTGAATTGGCTCAACCCCATAGCTGCACTCATTGAAGCAAACTTGGCAAGCTCTTGTGGTAACAATGGCCTGTGTGATAATTGATCTCCTCCAGCTCCCATGCCAAGGAAGTCCCTCGTTAGACTGTTTTGATGATCATGAATTGATGATCCACTACTCGAACCCCGATGATGAATGTTAAATCCAGTACTGGTTTGCTGCATATTCATTAGCTGCTCGAGAGTAGTGTTATTCGACGATGATGAACCTGTGAATGAGCTCAAATTTGGTTCAGTACTTAGATTCTGCTGATCCGCATTCCGAAAAGCTTGATGCAGCTCGTTCGATCTGCTGGTTTGGTTCAAAGAGGAATTATTAGATGAGCTCATCACACCCAAACTCGAAAACGATTGGTTGTTGTTGCTTCGGGTTGAGCCCAACTGGGCTGCTTTCTGGAGAAGTGCCGTGGCGGACATGGGGGCTGCAGGCCGCTTATTCGATAGAGTGGTCGTGGTCGCGGTCGTGTTCGTCCCACCTTCTTGATCTTTCAATAGTCCTACTGGAATTGGCGACGATAAGGAGAGATTTGCATTGCTCAATGTCGAAGTTGAAGCAATCGTACTACTGGTAGTACTAGTCTTCTCGAACCCAACTGGGAACTGAAGATTGGTATTGGAGCTTCCAAAATTGTTAGACATTGAAGATGATGACCCAAAAAGATTGTTGGCAGCTGATGCCATTTGCACCATTTCAGCGAAACCTGTTGAGCTTGATGGTGCATAGAGATTGGGATTTGTAGTCAGGTCCATCAGATTGAGCTGATGAGAGTTCGCCTGCTGATTGTTCAACCATAGAGACAATCTGGGCTTCTCATGCTGATGCTGATGGTCTGCCATTCCATTGAAATCAGGCCGAAAACCCGGACTGGAATACTGGGAAATTTGAGGATTGATCATGGTATTGTTTGTAATTGTCTGATCATTTCCAAAGTTGAGATTGGTAGCTGGAGCAACTGAAGTGAGTCTAGCACTCTCTTCAGTTAGGGCATCACAAAAAGCTCTATGTGTGATGAAGCTATCTTTCCTGTTCAATTCCAACAAAAACAAACCCCATTTATTACTTAATGATATGCATATATATGGTTGCATTAAATTCGAACCCAAAAGATGGAGCATTTAATATATTCATTGAGTTTGTATGTACATATATATATATATGTGTGTGTTTGTACCTGGAAAAGAGGGTTCCACAGTCACATTTGTATTCTCTAGTCCCACAGGTCTTGGAGTGAGCTTTCCAATCCGACTGGACTGCGTATTTCTTGGAGCACTTTTCGCACTTCCACTTCTTCTCGCCGTGCTTCCTGCTGAAGTGCTTCTTGATCCCGGTGAGGTCCCCGAGGGCTCTCGCCGGGTCGTGGTGGACGCACGACTTCTCGGGGCAGATATAGACCTTCTTCTTGATCACCTCCGTTTTGGTTCTCTGCCGCAGCTTCCATGGCAGATTGTGACCCCTCCGGTGGAGCTGTAAATTCTGGTCCCTCTGGAATCCCTTGTTGCATATTTCGCACACGAACCGGTTCGTGGCCATCAGAGTTGTTGGAGATAGAGCAATAACGTCAGCATCTGGATCTGTTAATTCACACAAAATTATATATAATTATGACACAATATTGGAAATTAAAAGAGTAGTAAATGAGAAATTGAAGAACAAGAGTATGGGGTTTGCTTTGCTTGCCTGGTGTTCCTGGGAGATTTCTCTTCTTCTTGGCCACAGGGTTACTAGGATTGGAGTTATGGGAGCTAGGGTTTGCAGTTAGTTGATGATCTTGAGCAAAGCCATCAATGGCAGAGGGTATAATCGAAAACCCATCACCGGACATCATCTGCATGATCTGGGCTTCCCTTGTAATTTAGCTAGTCACACACACACAAAAGACTAGTTTTGGAAATGAGGCAGAGAGAGAGCGTACAAACAAAAGAAGAAAGGGTTTAGCAGAAGCAGAGAGAAAGCTTAGCTAGCTTGCTAGCAGCTAAAGAAGCCTTCTTTGGTGATATTCAAATCTGGCAAAAGACAGCAAAAAACCCCAAGTCAAGTTTTTGAGTGTATAATTAATACTCTAGAGCTACCTTCGGACTCTTGTTAGGGAGATGGTGTGGTTTTGCCTTTGTCTGTTTGATTTCTAAGAGAAAAAACCAAAAACCATGATGGCTAGCTAAAACAGAATATTTCTCATCATTTTTCTTTATTCCAAGCCTCTCTCAGTACTCTCTCTCTCTCTCTTTCTTGTGCAAGTCAGTCTTTCCTCTATCTATAACTCGTATCCTCAAAGTCGGTCAGCCATATATTTCTCTGGGCCACCACTCTCTCTCTCTCTCTCTCTCTCTCTCTCTCTCTCTCTCTCTCTCTCTCTCTCTCTCTCTCTCTCTNAGTGGAAGTGTGCGAGAGCGAGCTAAGTGTTTGAGAAAGCAGAATGTGTAGGGCTCTGTGCATTTTGTTGTTTTGTGAGCTCAAACCCCAATTATGTTTACTCTAAATCAATAGTTTAATTGGAAAGGGGATCAGGGATGAGATTGTTTAGAAATTAAACAGGGTCATGATTTTTCCTCGGAAAGTTACTTGCCTTTTTATGACCCTTCATCGATCAGCTTTAACATGATTACTGCCATAATTAAATTTAAAAAGGACAAATTCAACAATACTCTCACAGTCTCACCCTATATCACGTAGCTAAATGGTTTACTCTTTAAATTAACTTGATAGATTTATTTTTTATCCCTTAAATTTTCACCATTAAATTTAGATGCATGACATTAATATATTTACTATAAATTTTTTAAACAGTAAAATACTTTATGCAAAAAATTTTTGTATATATTTATAATATTACGTAACATACTGATATATTAATTCACTTAAAATTATAATACATACACTATAATTAATTTTTAAAATCTGAAACTTAAATTATTTGTTTTTTTTTTTGTTTGTTTGAATGCTAAGTTTACTAATCATGTCATATAAATTTAAGAATGGACGTAACTTCACTAATATTCAAAAAGTGTTACAAATTGCTGTCTTTTTTTTTCTTAAATAATAAATAAGCAAAAAAATAAAAATAAATTAGAACTATGTATATGAGAATGAGAAGGAGGGAACAAAGACATGAGTGAGTGTGAGTGAATATTTGTGTGCATGAGAGTTGGGTACGTTTTCCGAGAGAGTTGATAGGACGGTCCGTGATAACTCAGGACTGTGTGTCTGCTCAACTCTGCACTTCTGCAGTGATCGATGATGCTGCTGCTGCTGCATCCATCATAAATTCATAATTCATACGCACCAAGTATATATGAGGCTGCAGCTACACTTTCTAACTTTCTATTTCAATGATATATGTTGATCAGTTGATGATGATGCCACTGTTACACATAATATATACCTACTCCTGCATGCAGAAATGGTGAGATATACTTGCTACCATATATATATGCAATTATAAATAATTAATCACAGAATTTTCTTAATATATATCAATATATGCAATTGTTTTTGTTATTTTATATTGTTGCATAGTCACAAGATTAGTTTTCTCACATGCATGGTATAGATAATCTAATCTTTTAAGTTAATTATCATTTATAGATACTGCTACATATGCTGTAGCTATTTGATTCCCACGTGATTACCTAGTGTACGTTTCAAATGTAGGTTTGTTTATATATATATACAGAGACTAGAGAGGTGATGATCTAACAAAGAGAGCTAAATTGAGGACTTTTCAACTTGAAGATTATATCATTAATTGTTAGACTTTACTCTACAAGGTAATTTTATCATTGGAACTGTTTATTTTTAGGCTCAAATTGGAATATCTTTCTTAAGAACATCAGCCATGATTAAGTCGGAAATTGCTTAATATATAATTTGATCACCATTATGATCATTTTAATGTTCATAAATATGAAGAAACAATAAATGTAATTTAGTAGGGTTGAATGGCCAACCTGCTCGAGTTTAATTAATATAACTTTTTAAAAAACATTAGAATATGAGTTCAACACAAGGTCAATTCGTGAATGAGTTTTTGAGTTCAGATTGCATGCTCACCTCTAACCCAAATTCAATCCTAATTATGTTGGATTGACAATTTCTCAATCCCCCATATTCTCGATCTCTAACCCATTCATATCACTCAAATTTTGGGTAGGCTCTAACCCAAATTCAATCCTAATGTTTGGATTTGATTAATTTTATTACTTTGTATTTACACACTGATAGTGCCAATAAGAAGCTAGAATAAATATATTTCTCAAATTACAAGGGGGAGGGCTGGCCTTGCGTGGCAAATGGGTCATTATGGTGACGTCCTTATCTGAGCTGACTTTGAGCAGACCCAAGCTAGCTTTCATCTTACACAAACAATTAATAATGAATGCAAATTAAGAAACTAATTAAGGAAAAATAAAATGATAAGAGAACCATATATAAATAAGAAATTATTAGAATACCCAACTGCTTTTGGCTCCATGTATTCGGAGCTTCCTTCCACACATTTGATGCTCCCATCCCCATTCGGAATCCAATGTTAATTTCCCAAGCTCTCTCCTCCAAATACTACATGCACACGTATATATGTATATAATACACAAAACCCCATGTGTTTTGTTCCATACAATATTCATGATCAAAACCCTAATTTTCCAATGGGAGATAAGGGATTTTTCAATGGATCGACCTGAGGTAGGAGGAAGAGAATGAGGTAGGTTAATTATTAAATATAATATATATATCATGTGTTGACAAAGTAATGACATCCGTCCTATCTATCTATTGCATAGATTATTGGTGAGTCCTTCAAGATTCTTATTATATTTCCTTTATTCCTTCAAGTTTTACTTCATTTTTTTTGGATATATATACCTACATATATATTAGACAATCTAACATGTTAATCTAAACTGTTCATTATATATGTGAATCTAGCTTGTTGTATTCCAAATGTCATATTGACAATTTGATAATATAAAATAATACGTACATTTAAAAATTTAAAATATCATATTAGGTACTTTGATTTGAAAACGCATTATAGTGTTTGAATTTCAAACACCCTATGCATCTAGAGTACCCCTTAATGTGACATACAATTTTTTAAATGAACAAGAAAGGTTAAGATGATCAAATATAAATATGTTGTTGATGGATATGTCGAAAATATATATCCAGGGGCGGAGCTACATGTGGGCCTGAGGTGGCTCCGGCCCCTCCAACCCACATGTAGCTCTAGACATATATATTTTAGAAAAATTTTAAAATTATTTATAATTTTTCTGAAAATTTTAAGAAAAAATTATATAATGGCCCCCCACTTAATAATTTTGGGTTCTTGACCCCTCCAGAAAAAAATTTCTAGCTCTGCCCCTGTATATATATGTCTTGGACCAAAGACATTAAATATTGATGTTTATACCAACTAGTTATTATATATTCTAGTGATATTTTTCTCTACAATATTGAAGAGATCTAAAATTTAAATTTGGTATTCCCTAGATTAAAGAAAATGCCCTAACTACATGTAATTAATTAATTAGTATGTAAATAAACTAACTAAATTTTTCCAAGTCAATCCGTCAGTTGAATTATATATACAATTGCTTCCAGAAGTTGCAAAGGAAAATACATCAATAAAAAAGATAGCAGAATCATATGCTTATATCCAAATACTACGTACGTTGTTTTGATTATATTAAAAAATAATCAAATAAACATATAAACAACATAATTTCGAGATAAACATAACATCATTTAAAAGAATAAGTATATAAGCATACATGCAAGATCCAAACTTGTAAAAAAGGTACTGTAAAGAAATTAAGGCCCGGAAATCATAGCAACGATTTTCATATATTTTACATTAATTGTGTTCTTTGAAAAAGGCCGAGGAGTGAGTAAACACGTACAACACATAGATGGATTCACAAAATTGATTTAATTATGAAATTGTAAACACTAGAAGTGCACAATTAAAAATGTTTGCTCATGAAAAAACATCGAAAACTACCTTCTTCTTTGGGAGTAGCTATCACCACATGGGGCTTGTCTATGAGAAATTAATGAATTAATAAATTTACCTAAGGATTCTCTTTAATGCGAAATGGGTTTGTGAGATGCGAAACACCGTTTGATCAGTGACTATATCTACACCAATCAATCGGCTGTAATCACTGATTAATCAATCTCTCACATTTCACATAAAATTCATTTGGCATTTGAGATAATTTTTTATTTAAACAAATGTGTTCATGTTAAGGGAGAAAAATTTACATGTAATAGGTGTATACACTCATTCTTTTATAATTAATGGTCACATATAACTAATATGTGAAGACATGTTGTGAGAAAATGAGTATATACATTCATTATATATAAGTTTTTCTCCATATTAAAAATATTGAATCCTTTCTAAAAAAAATATATATATATATATATTGAATCCAAGAGGCATTAAAATTGATTCCCCACCTGTGGCCCTCTTGTGCGCCTATTTCTTTGCACAAATTTAAATTAAACGTGAAAGAGGCCCAGAGATTATCTATTAGTATAAGAATAGATCTTATTGTTTAATTTTGTCGGAATTATTGTCTAGAGATTTGTGGTTTCAATTGTTTGTTCTTATTTTGTTAATTATTGAAGTATTAATTGACAAATTAATAAATGAAGGAGTAAGTTGGCTTTAAGCTGTCGGTGTAGAGAGAATCCGAATAATGAGATGAGGTGCCAGAGAATTTTCTGCATGCTGTGTATTTTCCAATATGTTTTGAATGACATAAAATATTCGTTCTTTGACTCCTAAGATGATCTTTGACCAAAAAAAGGAGACTTCTAAGATGATCCCGCATACTGCCTCCCACATTCAGGAAGATGATAATAATATGGCTGTACTATTTATATATTGGGAGCCCAATGTCTACATATAGGCGTTAAAATAAAAATTAATTGACTAATTTTTTTTTTTGAGAGAAAAATTAATTGACTAATTTAACTGATTATGTTAAAAGATTAATTTAGTACGTACTAACCAAAGATACTTATTAATTAAGTCACGTTTGAGTCTGATACATATATTTCATGAATCAAAACCCAAAACTAGGACCTTTATATTTATAGAAACTCATCAATTATAGTCCAGTGTCAAAATGTAATTATCTATGTCTGATATAGTAATCCAACTTACTCTTGTATTATTTGTATTTAAAAAAATTTAGATATCTAACTCAAAATTATTTTGCAATGGATAAAGAGGCATATATAGGACCTTATATATTATTAGACGTACAAGATTTCACATTTCGAATGTTGAATACTCTCAATATTGCAAATTGTGATATATCGAGTTGTCATAATTAATTTGACTATGTGTATGTTCTATCTTTAATGATGATTATCATGCGTCGACCCAACTAAATGATCGGATTAGATACTATTTGCATGTTAATTTCAATGTTGTATTCATATTATTTCCAACTTTGACAATATATGTACAAGTTTGAGGTTTTATCTCAAAAGATTTTAGTGCAAATTGGAAAAATATTACACCTAGTTTATCTAATATTATATAATTAATCACTTATATATCCTTGACCAAAAAAAAAATCACTTATATATCCAATGTGAGACAACTTGATCTCACCCACACGATTCCAAACATATATATATATTTGCTTAGATAAATATATGACTGGACTTTTTATATGGATTATATGTATATATACTGCATAATGACAAATAAATAAATTAATATGAATTGATTTGATTTGATTTATAGCACACATGGATTGACGATTGAGGTCGAGGGGGTCAAAGTATATATATGTCACGTTTAAATTTGGATCTTTGCCTAATTTTCTCCTCTGTGGAAAGATTTGGGCAGCAGCCAGCAGGAAAGTGTTGAAGGTAGCTTGCAAACAAACCATGCTCCTCAAAGTTAACGTTATGATCAGCCATAAAAGACGAACCACAAACCTCGGTTAATCAAAAACCCATGTAAAAGGAATATTGTTTCTTGTCTGTAAATACAAAATATATATAAATATATACTTGTGTGTTATACACGTACGTATGTAATATAACATATACATATAATCAAACTTGACACTTGGGTGTATATATGTCTGTATTCTTCGAATTTTATAAATTTCTTATATACTTATATATTATGTTAAATAATATACATAGGTTTGAGAACTATATTTTTATGATCTATCTCGAACTTCCAAAATTTTAGGACCGACCATATATGGTGTGATAGTCCTAATAATAATAGTCATAAAGCTAGGTAGCCGTGTGAGTTGGGTATTGAACTTCTAAAATTCAACAATTGGGCGATTTCGGAAATTTCAAAGGACCACACAGGAAAAAAAAATATGTACATTGAAAGAGACTCGAAAATGGACAGAGAAAAATGGCAAGGAAGAGACTCCAAGGAGAAAAAGACATGCAATCGAATCTTTGGTATCAAGTTGGCCTTTTTATGTCTCCTCCTTTCAATAATATTGTTCTATTTCTTGGAGTTTTGCGCAGATGAATATATGGTATATGGTATATGGGAGGAAGAACAAAGCCAAAGACAACATCCCATTACAAATTTTTCCATGAAACTAGCTGCTGCATGCATGTGATCGAACTTGGAAGAGACCAGGTAGTAAAATTGAATATGATCCAGTGGTACAAAAGGTTGACAACTACTGAATTCCGAAAATTTGTTATAATAGAATATATGGATGAATAATATATATCAAGTTATGCTTCTTTTAACTCTCATGTTGACGTAGTCGAAAACATAAAAGGATCCAATAAATGTTGAAATCCCAAAAATTCTGAAATTCATCAGATTTTCAATTTTCTGAATATTAATAATATCCAAGATAACAAAATAACGAAATTACAATTCCTTTTACAGGACAAAAAATAACAAGGTTCTTAAAAATCTAAAAAACTACCAAATAAGGAAAAATTGACAAAAACACTAATTTGATGGCCCAAACGATGAAATTTGGCCAAAAATACGCTTAGGCAGTTGCAAAGCGACTAGTTTTGGTCAACTCGTCGATTCCAATCAACTGCCAAATTTCATGCGATTCTAACTCCGTGGCCCATGATTTCTACTAGTCAATTTCCACTATACGTCTTACTAATCTCATCCAATAAGGTTAATATATATGGTAAGTGATAAATAGAGATCGAATAATTAAGGATTTATATTTTTTGAATCAGAGCTCTAACTAATATATACCATGTTAGACAATAATTAAAGACTGAACAAAAAACTTAAGCTATTGAAAAATAGGTTAACAATGTATATCAAACTAACACAAATAAATTGATATAAGCAGGCGCATGTTTTCCTAATTGGTTGGCACACTCCTTAGCTCATCCTCAATTACATAATTTGAACCAATTAGTTATTAGTCTAATAATATTTTTTTTCCACAATATTAGAGAAGTCATAAATTCAAATTTCTTTAGCTCTCACATATAAATAAAAAAAATTTGCACAATCTGATGTAGTTGGGGATAAAGATAAGAGCCTAGAATTGGACATTTGCACACCAAGAATAATGCTGATCAATGGTAGCAATGCACGTTAAGGGTGAGACAATGCAGTGGAGTGCAAGCATGAAATGATGTGGGGGACAGTCACTCAGTTATGAGTCTGGACTTATATGGGCCATCCCCACCCAAAACAAGAAATTGCATGTGTTGATATAATGATTTTTGGATTGATTGAACATTTGAACTATATATATATATAATTTTATTCAAATCCGAATGTTGTCCGTGCGAACGTCTCACAACGAGCGCTGGGTATGAATTCTATATCAGACTCATACGAACATCCGCACTTGAATAAAATATATATATGCTCCAACAATTCATCACTCCATGATATATATATGCATTGCCAGCAAACTAACCATCACCCATGATATGCCATGATATTTTTTGTGATGCCTAAAAAACATTTAAAGCAAAATATATATATATATATATATATATGATGACGATATTCTTTCTTGGCAATGAAGAATCCACAATCATTCATTCAACTCCGTCTAAATGGTAATAGAAGCAATCTAAAGTAAGACATATATAGACACATCCTTCCCTTTCTAGGCAGCATTGCGCACTATGGCCTAAGAATGATAGCTTATAGGTACCACGTACGCATGAGAATTCAAGTAGAATTATAGTTTACCCTATTTGGAGTCCATTTGGGGATAAAGCGTGTAGATTTTATACCAGATTTGGATGGTGTGATGCTTTTTTTTTTTGTTCCCTGTTTGATATTGTGCTTATGTCCATTATAAATGTTAAATAATAAATTCTAAACCCAAAGCGTCATTAAATTCTTACTTTTTTTTTTATATAAGCAGAAGATTAACGCCAACAACAAAGGGATAACACAACTTCAATCACACAATCATGTTCTTATACTGACTAATTAAGCACAAACTATAAGGTTTAAAAATTTAAGTTGCAGTTGTAATCATAAAAATTTAAGCTCATTATAATTTTTTGTGTATTTATAAATTTATGTTGTTATATATATATTTGAGACACCAATTATTTAAACCTCAACTATATATATAGTGAAGCTAGCATTTGTTGATGAGAAGGGGACTCAAGGTGAAGGTTTAATTTGTCTCGTCTTTTGGCTCTTCAAATCATAAAGCCAATTTCAAGCTAGTCATCTCCTATATATCTATGATCAGATAAAGAATATGATCCAACGATTGTGACCTAATTAAGAATACAATCAGGTTGCTTACTGCTCTCTTTCTTGGAACCTAGCTACACACACGCACACACATTATATTATTGATTATTTGTTAACATAATTAATGTCCTTTTCTGAATGAGATATAGGACTCATCCCCTATAAAACAACTGCACAGTGCATTCAAACTCTCACAACAACCATTTTGGTCGATAATTTCAGTGCCCCGGCCTCATTTGATTCCCTCTCCTTAGGTTCCTCCATCACACCAAAGATCACAACAAGCCCACTACCTCCATATCCAACAATGGAGAGGGAGTCACAAACCACTGATCATCACAACAACAACATTGATCAACTCCCAGCTGGGTTTAGATTCCACCCATCTGATGAGGAGCTCATCATCCACTACTTGAAAAACAAGGTAACTTCCAGCCCTCTACCAGCCACCATCATCACTGAACTAGACCTCTACAAGTACAACCCATGGGAGCTGCCAGGGAAGACCTCCTTTGGAGAAGAAGAGTGGTACTTTTTCACTCCAAGGGATAGGAAGTACCCAAATGGAAGCAGGCCTAATAGGGCTGCTGGCTTGGGTTATTGGAAGGCCACAGGGACTGACAAGCACATTTTTAGTTCTTGTGGGACAAAAAGCATTGGGGTCAAGAAGGCACTGGTGTTCTACACTGGACACCCTCCAAAAGGTGTTAAGACTGACTGGATTATGAATGAGTATAGGTTGCTTGACACCACGATTTGGAGTACTACTTCAAAGCAAAAAGACTCTATGAGGGTAAGTATTTGCTTGATTAATTAATTAACTACGTACATACCATGACTAAATATTTTGTTTGAGCAATTTTCTTTTTGTCAATCTTATTACTTGTTACGTTGTACGTCAAGCTATAAATCAAGATCGTTGGTTAAACATGAAAGAGGTTTGAATATGTGATTCTAATTTAGTATATATAGCAACGTAACATGTGAATGATGACTAGCTGATGAATATCGAAATAGAATCCTTAATTTGCTTATGTTTTTTTTTTTTGGTAATGATATCATGCTTGTGTCAAAACTACATCGTTTTTCATTTTGGAATGAAGCGTTTTGAACTTGGGGTTAATATAGGGACCCGTACTGATGAATATTCTCATTAATTCTATTTTGCATATTCTAGATCTTCTTTACACGTATAGGTTTCAATATTGTTAATTTCTTTTTGTTTAAGTAACAGTTGGATGATTGGGTGCTATGTCGGGTTCGAAAAAAATGCAACAACAGCAGGAATATTTGGGAAGATCAAAATAGTACTCCTAGTTATAAACTAGGAGGGTACCTTAGGCAAGTGGATGAGCCATGTTCAAAGGATACAAACCCTAGCATCGAAATGGTCAGGAATTATCTCTACAAAGATTTCCCAATGTTACCCTACATCTTTGGCTCCCAAGAACTTCCCTGCAGCATTAAAACCACTTCAAGCATAGGCTCTGAGAGCAGTGGAAATAGAAAATATTGCACTCCCATTTATGAGGTCGATCCAAATAAGAATAATGGGCAGTTTTTAGTGTCTTCCCTTAAAAGTTTGATGAACCCATTGAAGAGAAAGCCTCATGCAGAAGGAAATGAACAGGAGAGTTTGGTCACACCCAGCAAGAAGATATGTAACAGAGAATATCAAAAGGAGGAAGTTAATGCATCTGTCAACTGCTTTGCAATGAATTCATGGGAGCAGTCTGGATCTGACAATTTCAATGTTGCAGATCATTGGAGTTCCATGATCCAGTATCAAGAACTTAATCAATTAACTGGGTTTCACTGTAAGTGATGATTAGCTGGAGTAGTGCAGATAAACAGTATAGAGGAAGCATATATTATATTGTGCGAGTGAAATTCCATTATTGTGTAGATAAATAGGTATTCAATGATGGTGAATATATATTCTTAGGTGAATATCTATTCTTATGTAAGTAGTGTGTAACTCCATTTTGATTTTGTTGTATGTATATGACAAATAGCATGTAAATTAGTTTGGTGTTGCTGGTTGTAATTAACAAAATATATTTCAAGATTGTGTATATGTTGATATATATTCGTAATACTAGTATTTAATTTTGTAGATATTGCGATTCAAATTTATAAAATGCTTTACATTTCAATTTTTCTTTTATCTCAAATGGTGTGAATATAATTTTGCAGCAGTGAGCTTCACATACATTGCTCCATTTTTCCTAGATTAAGTTCAATTCTTTTCTGTTCAGACCGTCCAAATTTTAGATTATTAATTTACCAAAGATTCTTCTAAAATTTGTGATCTCTTGAAAGATTCTTCAAATCTTCAATCAACAGCCTACAATTTCAAATCTTCAATCAACAGCCTACAATCATATGTGGGCTGGAAACCAATTGACACAAAAAGAAAAGAATTCGATCCTAAGTTCCCAACAAATATGACAAGCAAGAAGTCTAAGGCCAACATCCGAAGCTTGGATTTTGGATGGAGATTAAGGGGCTTTTGCTCCCTGTCTTGAACCTTCGGCTCTTGGTGGTTGTGGCGGCCAAGCTTTCCACAATTTCCTTCCCCGCCAACACCTGTCTCGCTCCTGTTTCTCCTTCCCTTTCATAGTTCTTCAATGGGCAAGGAACCCATGCACCCCGTTAACACTTAAAATTACTGATCAACTATCTTTAGTGAACTCAATGCATGGAAAAGATGAACAGAGGCCAGAAAGAATGCATAAAGTCCATGAGAAGATCCGTAAGATCGAAGGTAACTGTCATTCCAAACTATTAACTACAAGGATCAACAAAGGTTTAAAGAATTTGAACTTAAGGATTCAGACAAAGAGTACCAATAGGCTCAAAGACCAGAGTGCATAATCAATTGCAAAGTAAAAGTTAACTAATACAGACATGACTAATGTACCTGACAAAGACAGAGCATACATTCTCGATAGTGTGAACAAAGACTCTTAAGCATAAAATAAACAATCAAACACCACAGCGAGTCCTTAGAGAGCAATACAATACCGGACAAGTCAATAACACTTGAAACTGGTCAAACCACCCTTTGTACCATCTCACTTCTTCAGTACACTGTAAACGAAAAGGACACCAGATCAGAATACAAAAATGCCACATCTTAACACAAAAATGCAGAAATTCAAATTATCAAGTTCAATTATAGGTGCATTGAAAAACTAATTTCATATGTAAAAATTTTCATTTATCATTTAAGTAGCTGTTAGCTAATCACATATAATTATATTCCTAACATTGCAGTGACATCAAGTTATCACTTCAGCTCTCCAATAGTACTAGCCCAATTTCTCAGAATTTCATTACTGATTACATGCATATTTCCTTGTCTAGATGATTATCTAGCTCAACATGTAAGTTCATTTAAAAGGATATGAGCTTACTTGTACAAATATGCAGCAATGCCCAAAATTATACACAGCAATACAATATCAATACAGAAATTCCGGCTGGACCTCAGCTGTAACAGAAACAAAACTTGCATTAGGTCTAGCAACAAGGAAAATCTATAATGTCCAAGTGTCCAACTTCATATCATAGAATTAAAAAATTTGCAGTACAGCACCTGGTTGACTGTGTCTTTCAGTCTAACATTGGTATTCTTAAGGTCGGCAGATGCCTTGTCCACCTGTTGAGAGGGAAAAGGAACATAAATTTGAGAATTCAAACTGAGCATCTTGGAAGAAATACAAGGATATGACAATGTTTCTCACCTTTGAGTCAATCTCATCCATCAAAGGAACTTGCCTATCGAATTCCTACACATGCCACATATTACAATGAATTAACATGTGAATATATATTGCAAATAAGCAAGTAGTAACACACTAAAACAACTAACCTCGTTCATATCATGAGCCATATTTTTCAATGTATCCAAACCTTCTGATATCACATCCAAACCTTGATCCTGTGAAAAGGTCAAAACAAATAAAATGCAGAACCAATCCATATATTGAAGTATCTAACTTACAAGCATGCAACTCCTTTTATCAAAACAGAAATCTCAGTTGTAAATAAACCACAACTACATACATATGACTTGCCTGCTTTATTTTCCGCATTTCATACTCTTCCCTGAATTGACTTGACGACTCGGTTTGCTGGAAGTATTCATTGTCAAACCGTCCATCTATCATAATACATGAAACGCACAGGTAAAGTTAAATACAAAATAATCAAACAAGATTCGATTTCCAATAGATTATAATCCCAAAAGAAGCAACAGACAATCTCAATAAAGTGTATAAAGATTACCCGAATCAAATTTGACTCCAGCACGAGAAGCCGAAGCTGCCCAACCTCCTCCAGTTTGTTTGGGCGCAGCTGGAGTCCCATCGGGTATATCCTGGATCCTATCCGGCAATGCATGAACCAAATCATTGCGAGCAGCAAACTCTTCGGATGAAAGCCCTTTAACCTGTGAACAAATAGTATCCATTATCAAACACGCTGCCCAGCCAAAACCCCAAAGTAATCATGCTTCGTATACACTGAACAAGCAAAATTGACTACCCAATTACACACGCAACAGCATCCCACATACTCTTCCACTTCATTTTATGAGTACAATCATCTTTCAATTTTCAATTTTGACTACAATGTGCCACGCCTAACATCAATTTTCTCAAACAATTCTACGAAATGCACAATTTGAATGGCGAACATTAACAAAATTCATCAAAATAGTGGAGGCTAACCTTCTTTACAGCCAATCTCTGCAACTTGGGAACTTCCTCAAGCAACCGAGCCTTGGTCCTACGAATCTCAGCATTTATCGCAACCACAGATGCCCTATTTTTCTCTTTCGAAGCAACCTCCGCTTTCTGCAGATCAAAATTACTAATTTGATCTAAAATTCTGGCGAATTTCAGCGAACTACGTCTGGATCAGCTATTAGCTCCTTGTATTTTCCCGAGTTTTCTCGGACACCAAACAGAGATCAAATAAAGCAAAAAATTTAGAGAGAGAGAAACACGAACCTGAAGAGCGGCTTCGATGTCGGCTTCGACGGCGGCGTAGAGGCGAGCGAAGGCATCGTCGCCGGAGACATTGGAATCCTTCTGCTTTTCGACGTCGTATCGGTCGTACTTCTGGCAGATCGCATCTACTCTCGTCAAGATTTCGATCACGCTCATCTTCTTCTACCTTCCCTTTTTCAATGCTTCGATTTCTTTGTTTCTTTGGTTTTTCAATGTTTGCTTGTGTAAAAGCGAAGCGGTTTCAAAGAAGCAAACAGAGCAGCGAAGCAACAGCCTGTGTGTGAACTTTTTCATTTTTATTTTTTATTTTTTTGCTAATTATCAGCGGCCTGTGTGAAGTGTGAACACAAAATAAGAAATAAGATATTCTTTTAAAAGAAAATTATTTTTCCCTCCAATAATAATTTCCCATGCTCATACATAAAAAAGAGGTCAATGATCCAAAATGAGAACATCATCTCTTTTTATTCTTTCTTCTTGTCTTGAAATTGTTGAACAGTTATAATTTACAATTGTAATAGTCATGAAAAATAAGTTATTTGCATGCGAATTCAACACAATTAAAGTCAATTTAAGGTTTTTATATTTATTTGTTGAAAGCACTCTCGACATAAAAATTGCTTACATATTTGTTATACAATTTTATATGCATCATTGTTCGATCTATTTGGTAAATATTGACAAACATTTTCATTTTCTAAAATGTATAAAGTTATTTTAAATTGAACATGAAAAAGTAAGTTAATCAAGATTTTGAGTCAAAACCGGTACGAATTTGCTATTTAAGCCTCATGTTGTAGGTTGAACCTTCTTTTTCTTTCTTGCAGACATGTTGGAGCTTTCAAATATTTTAATTATAGGTTCACTCATTTTAATTATTAAATTTTAATAATTTTTTAGTTTAGGTGTCAAAATTAAATAACATTTTAGATTAAATACTAGTTGATAAGTTAAACAAAATAATAAAGCAAAAGATATTAGAATTTACAAATATTACATCACATACTACTATAATAAAAAAATAATAATATTACATCACAAATATTACATTAATTTATACTATATTATATTAAAAAAATCAATTGTGACTGTCTTGGTAAATTAAAACAGACAACTCATAACACTATACTATGTGTTATTTTGAGTAAAAATATTGTTTTGACCTCTATTTATATTATATTGTAGTATAATTTCTCTAAAAAAATTTAATCAAGTTACAACTTAACTGTGATTGTCGTTCAGTCACAACTAAATTTGAAGTTGTGAGTGTCGTATAGTCACAATTAAATGTGAAGTTAAGACTACATTAGCAAATTTTCAAGATAGTATAAAAGCCTCAAGGCAATTTTGTCAAAATTTTATAAATTTTAACTAACACTCATCATATGTGGACCAAAGAACAAAAATGTCAAATGAAAAAAGCTCAAATCAAATAGGCCAACATATTTGTGACCTAATCTAAAAAACTATATTTAAATTTGATAGTTCAATTGAAATATTATATAGTTTTCATGCTAAACCAAAATTTTTTTGGGATTTGATATTTAATTCTAATTTTCTATTTAATTATTTTAAATAATTAAAAAAATGTATATGTGTAAAAGTTATAATCATTAATCTACAACCTATAATTTAGGCATTTATTATTGCTCTCGAGGTTTAAGATCTAGTATATATTGCTTTAAACACTAATCTTATTAAAACATTAAAACATGCACGACACGATAAATGAGTGAGCCGGGCCAAAGTTTTAGTCCATCAAATATGACATGAGCTAAGTACAATACGAGCATGAGCATGAGCATGAAATGGGCCCGAATTAGGCACGATTCGTTTGACAATATTTATTCTATATCTATAGAACTTTTCAACAAGGAAATCAATGTTTCAGGCACAAAAATCTTAATATTTAATTAAAAGAAATAAAAAAATATCATAATATTAGTTTATACGTCTTAAAAAAACAAGCTTGTGGCCTGGCATGAGCATAAATGAGCCACGAGTTGTGGCCCATGTCGGGCCTAGATCTTAACTATATAAATCGGCATAAACACAACACGAAAAACACTATAGGCTCAACTTAAATGGGCCAGCCATCCTGTTTGACACCACTAGCCACATGTTGGTTTTTTTTTTTTTTGGTTTTTTTTTATNCCGAACTGTCGAGCTTGGTATGAAACAAGAGGCGGATCTAGAGTGGGGTCATTTGACCCCATTGACCCCATGAACCCATAAATCTCCCCCTAGATGGAAAATCTTGACCTTATTGGTTCATGGCTGCTGCTTGAAGTTACAGGGGCAAGAAATGGTGGAAGGTGTTTGTGAAAATGTTTGAAAGAGGCAAGGAGAAGAAGAAGAGAGTGAATCACGTGTCTAGAAGGTGTGATTTTTTGTTTTTTAACTTAGAGACTTGCCAAAACGATGTCGTTTTGGCAATTTTATTTAAAAAACAAAAATTGAAAGACTTAACATTCAGCCAACACATATGTCGACAAACTCTTTCTGCATTTCACATTGAGAAGGAACAGGGTCCTAAACCCAAACCCAATTCGACTCTAGTCTCACCCAAACTCAATTCAACTCTCACGCATATGGTGAAGCTTGCCATCACAGAAGGTGTCAGTGCCGTTGACTCTCACGCACTCGACTTGAATCTTGACCTCACAAATAATTATTCCTAAATCTGCCACTAGTATGAAAGATGGCAGAACCATAGCCAAACCATCTCCCGCATATAGGTGTGATGTACCAACAAAGTTCTGGAACAGTTTTGATTTTATTTGGGCCAAACTTGTAAACCATGTTTATTACCCCAACTTCGGTAGCATTCTAAACTTTATCCCTTGGAACATACCTAGCACACTAAATTGAAATTGAAGTGTTCTTTACCGCACCCCATGGAGGTGCTCTTATTTTCATAGAAACTAGAAAATTTATGATATTGTTAGAAAATGCAATTGTTAATTATCTATTATGTTACAATTTTTTTTTTATCTCGAGTTAGGAGGAATTTGAAATTGAAATCTCTCCGACACAGTGGGACATTGTGAAGAGAAATAGCTAATTGGTTATACCGTTATACATATATTATTCTTAATTTGTAAATCTATTATTGCATTTATTTAAAATAATTTATGCATACTTAAGATTACAAAAATAATGTAATGGATATTGATAGGGATATTAGAAGCAGATTTATTTATTTTTTTTTTTAAAAAAAGCAGATTTAAAAATCACATGAATATATACCAAAAAAACTGAAACTTAACGTAAAAAAGAAAAAAAATGTGAAGGACCACGTTCTACGCGTTTGGCGACCTGAAAGACAGCAGCAGTTGCGAAGGCACAACCCACACATTTGTTTGGGAGTGGGAGAGAGCTTCGAACCAATTGGGTACTCGCCATCAGAGCCGTGTAGTAACTAGTAACCCAAACAACACTCAAATATTATTTTCTTATTTTTTATTCTTTTTATTAATTAGATGCACATCATGCACTGCACCTTATAAGGTGCAATGACGAATGATTCTTATCTCCCCCGCAAGACGCACCTCACAATCCACATGCAACTGTACCAAAACGACGTCGCATTCCGTTCTCAATTTTCATATTCAACTCAGTTTAATAATATAAAAAACACGGGCTGTGCCGGTATTCGGTAACAGTTGGCAGTCCAGATAATTTGGCCTTCTCTTATTTCTGTAAACAACGCACGCACCCACCCAAACCCAACCGCTTTATTCATCTTTCGCTCCTTCCTCAAACCCACCATCTCCTCCACCTCTCTCCCTCGAGCTTTGTTCCTTGTTTGCAGAACCGGCCTTTCGTCGAACACGAGGTATGCGTTTTCCGTCGAAAATTCACTGCAACTTTTATTTTCCACAAGCTGATCGTCGTTTTGCTGCCTGCACTGTTTATTTTGCTCGAATTTTGTTTCTGCTACCTTTGAGGTCCGATCGTCGTTTGCTCAACGATTTTGTACTCTTTCTTTCTTATCCTTTTGGTCACTAGTCTTTGATGCGTCGGTTCTGGCCTCTGATCGTTGAGCTTTGCTTGTGAGTGGATGGTTTTTCTATTTATTTTTCTGTCCTTTTCTGTGTTTGGGATTTTGTGGCTTTTGTGTGAAAGGGTGCTGTGGATTACGTTTGTTTGAACATATATGATGAAGGCTTATAATACGATCATTTTCATGGTGATGGTGATTGCGATCATAATTATAATTTGTTCCACCTATTTAATGAAAATAAATTTTCTTAATAACTAACATCAGTGTCTCTAATCCTGTTATCGTAGACAATTATTTTCCGTACTTTGTTTTGGAAGAAATGCTAGTTCATAGCCATTTTTCTCCCCCAACCGCCCCTTGGGTTTATATTTTGACAAAGGATTGCTTGCTGGAAGAGGGTTTTTAGATCATATATTGTTCACTTTGGATTACCTTAGAATCGACTAGGTTTAGATGGTTCTTATTATGCAGGTTTTCGTGTGCTGATGGTGTATCGTTATTGCTTACTTGTCTTGAGTTCGAACAATGTTTAGTACCCAAGTTCTGGAATGATGATATGACTGCGTCTGCAGGTGAGAATTTCTTAGAGCCATACCTTTCTAAAAGTAATCTTATAAAGTTATTCAATTGGGTTTTTAGCTGCGGTTCAGTATAGTGGTCATGTTTCTTCATTACTTCTCATGTCATGTCTTACTATCTTTCCTAAATATTTCAAATCTTCTTTTTTATGGCTTATGTCAGTTTTCTTTGCAAACTTGCAGATTATTTTGATAAATATTTTGCCCCTAAAACTTGTTTAGGATATAGAAGTTGGGGGTAGTTCATTTGATGCTCTGAATTGCGAATGGTGTTGCAGGGACTTTTTTGATCAATTAGATTTCTGAAGAATGGATCTGAATTGAAACCCTGTCCTCGGGATTTAGTTGCACCATCTGCTGCCATATTTTGAGTCTTAAGTCAGCTGTAGTATTGCGAAAGCTCAGTTTATGGTACTAACTCCTAAAGATTCCATTTTTAACTTGCTCAATTAGTTTTGAATTGGGATTTACAATAAGAACCGGGTCCATCCACTTGAGGTGGTAGAGGCCATTTTGAGATGGAAAAAACGTAGCCTTGATGGTGATAATGTCAAGATTTTTAGATGGATCATGCTTGACACTTTGTTTAGTGATGGAAAGAATCAGAGTTCACGGCAGCCTAGGGAGGTCATTGATCTGAAATAAGCACAATTATTTTGATTTTTGTGACAATTGTGCATGCTAAGATGATGGAGAAGTTGGTTAAGTTATAGTCTCATGGGAAATTCCATTGATTTCTAAAAGTTTTGGTGGCCAATTCATTCTCTCATTGTCCTGGTATTTCTGATGTTATGTAGAGGGGGTGAGGTGATGGATATAATGATAATTGTGTGCTTAGGTGATGTCAATGAAGGGTGTGCATGCTGATCTGCTTTTGGTTCATTGTGGTTCATTGATACATGTCATCTCTGGAGAATCTTGTGTAGTGGTTCTGGCTTGATATTATATGGCCTTTTGAGCCCAACAATATTTGATTTTAAGATGATGGCACTGAACCCTGTAGTTTGGTTTGCAATGTTTTCTGGGTGATGCTTGAATCTTGATTAACAAGTTGAACTTTGGACCTAGTGGTACTTAAGTTGTTTGTCAAAGCATATGGTGATTTTTTATCATTATCCTTGTGGTGGTTGATTGTCCATAATTAAGAACTTTGAGGTGCTGATGTTTGTATCACCGCAACAGAGAGCTTGGTTCCCTAATACTGGTGTAGGCTATCAGGGTGGAGGGAGAAGTTGGGTGTTTCGACTTTGCTTGCAGTTGTCATTGCCTAGATGGTGGGAGGCAGTGGGCTGCTTGCTCATTATTTGGTATTTACTCATTAATTAATGGGTATTTTGTAAACCTGTTCCTGACAGTTTTTTCCTGAGCTTTCACACAGAGCAATTTCCATATTTGAGATTTATGAGAATATCCTGGCTGCTTCTTAGGAAGTCTTCTTGCTGCCAAGTCTCTCTAGAGAGAGGGGTTCACGAATACTAATGTGATGCTTCTTTCTTCTGAGATTCCAAACTTATCTTATAGGGTGCAAGTATACCTCTTTATACATACTCTATAGCTTCAATTGCAACCTACCTGAAGATATGTAAGAAGACAACACCATTTAAGTCTTCAGAGGAAGATTCTCTTCATATTGAGGGAGGGTTTTTGTAAGTGTAGAAACTTGTTGTAGACTTAGAAGGCTGCAGGTGTAAGCTATATATGTATTTTTTGGTTATACTAACTTGATCCTGTGGCTTGACAGTTTTCAGAATTTAGTGTTACTTTCTGTAATCAGTGACTTAATCTCAGCTTGGTATTTAAAATGATAGAAAGGTATTGTAGGCAGCACTATAATGTATGCAATTATTCCATTATGGGTTTATGTATAATTACCATATTTCCTTATCTTTTAGGTTTATTATCAAACTTGTTTAAAATAGTAAGGGTATATTGACTTTTCCTATTTGACGACTAATAAAGAGAGTTCTCTTAGTAATGTTAAAGATTTATACTGTTGAGTTTTTTTAGCTTAACCACGCCTTCTTTCTTTATTGTTCTAGGGTTTGCCTACTGTTATTTATTTCTTCATTTTAATAGAAGTAAAAAAAATCAAATTGTAAGGTTGTTTTTGACATTTTCTTGAATTCAACATTACTGTATTGTGGTGATTGAATTCCCTGTTACCTCATTGTATCCAAAACTTTTCGGACATGTGCAAGTCTATGTGTGACATGTATTGAATTATATACTTTTGATTTTCCTCCTGACATCCAGACTCTATATGTGCCCCATGGTGCACATTCTATTATAATTATGTGCTCCAGCAGTGATTATCATGAAATTTTTTTGTTATATGTTGCACTTGTCGCTCCCCATGAGGCGTGTTTCAGCCAAGTGGCATAAACTCGAATATATTTGTGCTCTTTGTCATGGGTAATAAATTTCAATTTATCTCAGATCTCCTTCTTAGTGGTCTTATCACAACACTTGAGGACTGCCTGGTACCTTTTTGTCTGTCAGCCATTGTATATAATGCCTCAGGTCTTCCAATTGTCCCTCCTTAGTTTCGTGAAGTGCAATTTTTCCCTCCACTGAGGGCATGTCATCCATAGTTCTTCTGATAATTTTGGGTAAAGAAGGGGTTGGAACTGATAATTCATGTATATACTAAGTCCAAGGTTCTCATCTCTTTATTTTTCCTTTTTTACATTTTCTTTTCTGCTTCTTCTCTTTTATACTATTTTTATTTCACTCATAAATATCTTTAGTGCTGAAAGTATTAAGAACCATGCGTTTTTCAGAATTTGGAGGCTATGGTACATCTGGTAGTGGTTTTTCTGGTCTTAGCTTTTCTAATTTATATTTCTATATTGATGTTTGAATGTCAAGCAAATGCTAGGGTAAATCGATATGGTTTGTTATTGAGATTGTTATATCTTTAACACCTGCTAGGTGACCTTTGATCCCGTGATTCAAAGTCCAAACCCAGGTAATGCCTTCAATGAGTGGTCCTATTCCAATCTTTTTCACTACTTCTCACTTTCAGCTAATTGTTATGTCTTTACACTTTCCATTCTTTTTTATCCCTCAGAAAGAAATGGCTCTCCCTATTATCATTGGAAAGGCTATCTTATTGGAGATGAATGCGAGTGTCAAGGGAGTTGGTTGACATAGGGTGCTAGTGGGTGCTCTACATACTTTTTCCCAGATTTGCAATGCAATTAGGCTTTGACAGATCCTCTGCAGCATTACTTTTTTTAACAGAACACATCTGACTTTTACTTCACTTTTCGCCTTGAATAGAATGGAGAGTTGGTGGTTTGAAGTGTGAAAGCTTATTTGTAGGCAGGGATCTCTTGGTCGAGTTTCTATTTGGGGTTTGTTGTGGCATATACTTCATACTTGGTCAAACTATTTTGAAATTTTATTTAATTGCTATGGTGAAGCAGGAGGTGGATTAATCTGTTTCAGTAAATCACATCTTGCCTTGCCATCTCTGGAGGCTAAATGTCATCTTGCATTTATATTGGTATTGGTTGGTATTGCTTGCATTTCTGCTTTTGAAACTTGATTGGATTAATTTTTAAATCTTGTCTGGTTTTGGTTTGAGGGGTCTTTTCTTATCTCGTAAAAAGCTTTTAAAGAATTCTTTTTTTTTTTTTTCTAATTATATCTGTGATGAGGCTTATAGCTCCTTTCTCCCAGCCACACTCTGAAGTCTGAATTGCACTAGAATTTTTCGTTTGTTTAGAAAAAAATTTAATTATTACTGGCCTGATTTTTATAATGGGTTACTCAGTGCCTCAGTGGCCTAGATGTGGGCCTCCATGTGTTTCTAATGGTAAATGTTGAAAGAAGAAAAATATATGTATGATCAACCTTACAGAGAAATTGGCCCTGACATAGGGTAGATGAAGGCAGGAGTTGATGCTAAATATTTTTCATTTTGAAAGAAATTAATTTTGATAGGTGAAATTTGTGCAGAAGAATCTATCTGTCAAGCCAAAGTTTTGATGTAAGGCTCTTTGGTTGATGTTGGAAAATCTTGGATTTTGAAATCCTTGAATTTTTGTGTTATATAGTTGCCCCTTTTATTCCTATAAAAAATAATATAGTTGCCCCTTTTACTTACCCAATTCTCATCCGACTTAAATCTAATTTATCTGACCCTTCTTGGTATTTGCGTTTCTCCTGTTATTGTTATCCATTTGTGCTATCTTCCGGTATTTTGTTATTCTGTTTATAAATTTGTACATATATATATGTGGCTTTAAAAAAATTATTTGGCATTTATTGATACTAGCTTACACATCATTGCAAGTATGACTTTTGTTTTTCAATATTTTGAGATGCCTTTCTCTTTTTGTGCAGGTTGTGGTTTCATATTGGTAGATTCTGTTCCCGCACGTAACTTGCTTGTAGCTGTAAGGTGACAAAGTTATGGGGCATAGACATCAGTTCAGCACATCTCAAATTTTTGAGAGTGAAAATGATCAGAATTGGAATCATATGAACACAGAGCAACCTTTTGGGCATTTGGGTATTGTGTCTTTATATTCTTTTCGGGTAGTGTATAATTTGTATAGGTGATAAAAGCATATGCAAGTTTTCTTCTGTCATTTAGAAATTTCAAGCGTATAATGTTGAATATCTGATAGTGTAACCTTTGTTTTCATGATTATTTCTAATTTTGGACCTAATACTGCAGCCAGGGCTGGGACTGGAGAGAATGGTTCTTTCTTTTATCCTGTGGAAAATATGTTTATAGATGGAGTGCATTTTGCTTCAAATTGGAACCCGGCTCTCAGTTCATATGGGTATTCTTCCCTGAGCCCTAGCGTTGATGTGCCACATTATCAACCTGATGCTTCCGGTCCATCTCATGATCCTTTTCAGCATCCATTAAGTGCTAGTACCTTCGGTATGCCCAGTGGAAATTATGCTCACCACGCTTCTTCTTCCACTTATGACCGACGGCCATTTCATGGTGTTGAGGGTGGTTTTGTCGATCTCACAATGAGCAATGGAAGAGGGCCTCACAAGAGGAAAAGCCCTGGGATCCCTTCTGTATCTGAGAGAGGCAGCACAAGCAGATACTATAGCGCTGGAAGTTCCTCTGACCTCCCTAGATCTACAGAATTACAGCAGGAGAAAGTAAACTTAGATACCCCACACATGCCTTGGGATCACATGACTATGATCCACCCCAGTTATAGAGGAAATGGCCTCTCAATTAGGGGTGAGGGATCCATGAGAAATGTGAGAAGCCGGTCTGAACATGATTTGGAGTCCAACCTAGCAAGGACGCATTTATCGAGCAATCCTTTACATAGTTCATACTCTACAAATATCCCTGTTGACCAATCTAGTACGATGGATCTTTCTGGTCAAGGTTCTACTGTTTTAACCCACGAGTGGAACCATATTAGCGTGTCTCCTTCTCATGGAAGGATTCTAACTTCAGGTTAGTTTTTGGATTCATTTCTCTGTCTTTATCCAGGTTCCTGTTATTTATCAGTGATCATTACTTGTAAATTGCAGATGCAAGTGGTTTCAGTCACGATCCCAACCACTTCCTTGTCGGAAGCAGTGTGGGTAATGCTTCTGTTGAAACTGGGGTATACCATCATGATTTCATTCCCAGCAGAAGTACTGCTGTTCCTCAAAGTTATCCTGGTGCTTTACCTCAATCTGTAAGGGGAGTTCGCAGTAGCTATTCTCAAAGATCTAGCCCAACCTTCAGGGCTTCTTCAAGCAGCTTGCGATTGGGGCATGTGGCACATCCAGATGAAGGATTGCAGTTGGTGTCTGAAAGTTACCCAAGACATCCTAGGCCAGTGGCCACTGTTGGGTGGCGTAACAGTGACAGGAATGGTAGATCAAGGATGTCTAATGATAGATATCGAGTCTCTGAAGAGACTGGTCTCCAGGATCGGTTTTCGTCTGAGGTTTGTACTTCAACTGATGCACGTTAGCTTATCTTGTCACATTCGAGAAGGGTGCAGTTCCTTTGTGATAATTGAGAAAACATTGTCACTGTTCTCCATATATTGGGTACAGACTGTTGTGTAGTTTTGGCTGGACCTTTATCACTTACAACTGAATTCCTAGCCTCTTGTGCATTCTGTGTCGTCATGGACTGTGCGTTCATTTGAAAATTTATTGTTAATAATAACTTCTGAAAATATGGTAAAGCTAGATAAAGTCCTAAATATAGCATAAACCTTGTTTCCATCCTAAATATCGCTGAGGCAATTGTTTTCTCATTTTGTATTGCAGGGTTTTATGATGGTGGATCGCCCGGCCTTTTATGGGTCCAGAAATATGTTTGATCATCATAGAGACATGAGGCTGGACATAGACAACATGAGTTACGAGGTAAAATTGATATTCTAGCCTTTATTATTTCTTTCTTCCTATGGCTTTCAGGTCTTCAGAATTTGTTGAAATATTGGAACAGGAACTACTTGCACTGGGTGAAAGGATAGGTAATGTCGGCACCGGTGTGTCTGAAGATTTGATACCAAAGTGTTTGACAGAAACAATATATTGTTCATCAGATCAAATCCAGGAGGAATGCACATGTGTAATCTGCCTGGTAAGAATCTTCCAGTTTGAAATTCAGTTGCCTTGCGGCTTTATCTTGGCCGTAGACCAATTGGAGTTTAAATTGCATAACTTCTGAAAACTTTCATTTATCATAATTTACAGGAAGAGTACAAGGACAGGGATGATGTTGGGGCACTGAAAACTTGCGGTCATGATTACCATGTGAGCTGCATCAAAAAGTGGTTGTCAATGAGAAACTCTTGTCCAATCTGCAAAGGTTCTGCTCTCCCCGATATGAAGGAGAAATAATTTAATTGCATCGCTTGTGCTTCATTATATGGCATTCTATTTCTTGTATATATATTTAGAGATAATCCTCAAATGGAGGAAAAAAGACTAGTTTTGTGAAGTTGTAAAGGGAATGCTAGCCAATTTCAATCCATTTGTTTCAGGCTTTAATATAAATATTGTGAAGCCTTTTCGAAACCCATATTATTCTTTATGGGGCTTTAAATTAAAGGGGATGCGATTTGTGTTATACCATTCTTTTGCATCTTTTCTCCTTGAGAACTGAAAAACTGGTTCATGAAAACTGCCATGGGGTTTGGGCCAATTTTAAGTGTTTGGATGTGTTTTCTTTGGATTTCTCATAGGGGATGGCTTCCAGTTATACCATTAATTAAAGAGAAGAAATGGAAAAACATGGCAAAAAAAAAAAAAAAGAGAAGGGGAAAAAGAAAGCAAACGAAAAAA
>QANW01004157.1:5147-121971 GCA_003254865.1 Dryas drummondii
CTAGGCTCCGGCCTCCTAAGCTCCGGCCCCATAGGCTCCGGCCTCCTAAGCTCCAGCCTCCTAGGCCCCGACCCGTGTCAACTCACTCGGATCCTCGAGACCGGTGACACGTGGCGCTCCTACAGTGCAAGTCATCACAAGGGACACGTGTCATCACCGGATTGGTTGGCACTCTTCCAAAGGTACTATAAAAGAGGTACCTTCTTGTCACAAAAGGACAACTGAAATCATTATTATACTATTCACTCACTCTGCTCTCAGATCTCTCTGAACACTAACTTGAGCGTCGGAGGAGCTTTGGCCGGCACCACACCGGTGCCCTTCCTGCTCACTTTTGTGTACTTGCGCAGGGTGCTTTGGATACCATTATCTCTCATTACTCACCAATCGGACCCAACTACCCGTTCCTGCCCCACTTCGACGTGTCATCCACTCAGTGGTGGGTCAACGTGCCTGCGTGGTTCGACTCGACGTTGACTGCTCTACCATTTTTGGGCATCAACAAGGTGTATTCTTTGGCTGTCGAGGAGGGCTCTCTGTTGGTTGTTTATAACTTTTTTTATAGCTCCTCTTTTCCACGTGGTGATTTTGAGGTTAGCCATTACAAGATGTTAAAAATCCAATCCAATTCAAACAAGACGAGCTAGCTAATAATATATATATATAGCCCCCTCCTATCCTATCTCTAAACTCTCAATCTCTACAAACTGAACTAATTGGCACCGTCATCAGGAGAATGTAACGTGTTTGCCACATCAATCACAAAGCGATACTTAATATCACCTTTGCCAAGTCGTTCAAGGGCAGTGTTCACATAGTCCATGGGAATAACTTCCACTTCTGCTGCAATATTGTGCTTGGCTGCAAAATCTATCATCTCTTGCGTCTCTTTTAGTCCCCCCATTGCACTACCAGCTATAAGTTTCCTCCCTGGTTTTCACCAAAAAATGAAATAAATAAATAAAAACCTCTCTACATTAATGAAATCACTTTAAATCATTAGGAGGAAATAAGGTTATAAAAAGTGCGGTTGTGTGGTACATAACAAGAGGATTCGAATCTTCTATATTTATTTTTCTTTGACGTTTAATGTTACTCTTGTATTATAAGTGCAAAGGTGTGTGAGCAAAAAAAGAAATGAGTTATAACAATTTTGTCTGTGTAGGGATATCACATATATGAATATAACTCTTGAATTTTTATACATTCTTAGAATTAAAACAATAGGTATAGCAGAAAATTCGAATACATAACAAAAACTAGGAGGGAGGAACAATTACCCATAAGCAAAGGGAAGACATGTAGCTCAAGGGGCTCGAGGGGAACACCCACCAAAATTAGTTTTCCACTGGTACTCAACAAGTCGATCAATGGAAGAAGAGAGTGAGGGGCTGAAACGGTGTCGATGATACCATCCATTGTGCCCATGGCAGCCTAACAATTAACACCAAGATTTGCTCAATTTTTTTTTTCCAATATATAAAATCTTATACTTTGCAATTTATTTGTCAATTGATTTTCAGTTGAACGTTTAAAATAATATTAGGGTAAACTATTCATACATACCGAATTTGGTCACACTTATTTCAAGTCATCCAATATAATTGATTTACGTACATGTTTAACTCAATTACATTAGATGACATGAAACTGGGTGCTTTAATTAAAAATTCAAAATGAGAAAAAAATTTAAGTCAAACAGCCGGCTCAGTACATGTTTAACTCAATTACATTAAATGATATGAAATTAGAATTGACAAAGCTGGAAATTAATTAGTACTAACTAATTGGTTACCTCCAGTTGGGCCTGATCATGACTGACCAAAAAAGAATCGGCACCCAGGCCTTCCATAGCTTCTTTGTGCTTGCTTGGAGAGGTACTAATCACTGTGACCTTCAGTCCAAAAGCTTTGGCAAACTTGATGGCCATATGACCAAGCCCACCAAGGCCCACCACTCCCAAATGCTTACCGGGCTCAGAGAGCCCAAAATATTTGAGTGGGCTGTACACTGCAATCCCGGCGCACAATAGCGGGGCAGCACCAGCAAATGCAAAATGGTTAGGGATTAGGACTGCAAAGTGTTCTTTCACAACTAGCTTATCAGAATATCCACCAAATGTTCTACTGGTTGATCCATCTTCTCCAATATAATGTCCATTGAAGCTCCACATCATTTTGGGGCAGTAATTTTCCAAGTCTTGTTTGCAGTTCTGGCATGAGCCACATGAACCCACCATGCAACCCACTCCGGCTATGTCTCCAACTCCAAATTTTGTGACATTGTCCCCAACCTTTGTCACTTGCCCCACAATCTCATGCCTAAACAATAATCACATAATTAAAATGTGCATAATCATTTACTTGTTAATTTAGTTTGTTATAAACAAAATTATCATCGGCTTATATACACTTGTAAAAATAAGAATATGCAAAATTATTTGTACCACATTCATAAAATGTAATACCTTTCACTCTAATAGAGGTGTTAATATAGTTAGTCAAAAAATTTACCCGGGAACTGTGGGATAAATGGTGGACCACATTTTGTCCTTGACCTGGTGAATGTCTCCGTGGCAAATTCCACAGTAAAGTATCTTTATGGTGATATCATTATCGCCATTAGCCCTGTACAAAAAGCAATGCAATAATCAATTAATCCTCCTTAAGTTGAAAAGTTAGCTAACTCTAGCTAAGTGCAAATTAATTATATGAGTTTTAAATATTGAGGAAGATCGAATCCAAAAAGACAAAAAAAAGAAAGAGGACGTATATACATACCTCCTAGTGAATTGGAAGGGGGAGAGGAATTCCTTTGGAATCTCTAGCAGCCCATCCATAAGCATTGACAGGTTGTTCTGGTTGATCAGCTGACGATGCTTTAGACATTTTCTCTTTGTATAATTGTATGTGTGGGTAATATGAGAGAAGTGATCAAAGTGAAATCAATCTAGCTATCTCCAAATGAAATAGAGGTGCATACGATGACATATTTATAGCATAAATTTGGTGGGATATGTGAGTCATGAGAACTGTATTCATAGATCTGCAAACAATGATGTCAGCAATGACGTTTTTTTTTTTTTTTTGCCAGGGTCAGCAATGATGTTCACATGCATATGTGGCAGTGGCGGCTAGTGTTTCTGTCTATGAGCATATATTATATTCTAACTAAACTTGATTTTTCTTTAAAATATAGTTATTTTTATTAGAGTCACTAGATTTGGACTATTTTTTTTCATTTTGTCAAAAATGCTTTTCTCAGGAATACATAAGATGGATTGATGGTATGAATTTTTCAATAAGATATTTTGAGGCGTACGCTGGTAAGAATTGCAGATCAAATACAATTATTTTCATATCAAATATATGACTATCTATTATGGGGTATATTAAACGAGATATTTTTCTAAGTTGTATTGAGGCCTTTTGAAATAAACCCTCACACTTGAATGAGTCTATTGGACTTGCCCTTATTTATATTGGACATAGGTGGTTAAGTTGGGGATAATATTGATGTAACCGAGGGTCTGAAAAACATGGCCCCTAACAAGTGGTATCAGAGCCGACGATTTGGTTGGTTCGCATTGCATCGCATGTGATCATCATACAAGGTGGAGTAGGTATATGGTCAATGGAGACTAGTTGTCTAATAGGAGAGTAGCTCTGAGGAAATTTCTAGAGTCCAAGCTAGCTGAAGCATACTCAAGAAAATTTTGATTGGGTACGAGATGGAGTTGCAAGGACAAATTAATGCTTAAGGTGGAGTTGTCTATAAGGTTTTACAACAAATTGGATATTGATCGGTCGTGCTTATAGATGATCGATAGATGGTTGAGATGATTCGAGGCAGACTTAGAGAGGATGTCAAGAATTGTGATTTAATTCATGGATAAGTGACTGTCTATCATTAAATATATATTTTAAGTAAGATATTTCTCTAAATTTCACCGAAATAAAACCCCACAGATGAATGAGTCCATTAAGCTTGTCCTCATTCATGTTGGATATAGGTGGTTAAATTAGTGACATTATCGGGCATGGGCCTCCAACATACATCCCGGCCATCATATAAAAGTCTACAATCCTTTCTGATAATTGTTAATTGATTTTGAGAGAAGATAAATCAAATGAAGTATGAAGTTAATTTAATTGGGTGCATTGTCTTTTTTTTTTTTTTTTTTTTTTTTTTTTTTTTTTTTTAGGGGGNGAAAGCCAAAGGGGGAAGGGGGATTCAAACTCTACAATCCCCTACACAAGAACTCCGGCCTTGGGTGCATTGTCTGTTTGTTGAACTTCTTTTAATTTTTGAACCTTGATGCAAAGATGCCAACTCCCCAAATTCTTCAAACAAGAGACTGCAAATCCCACTTGTTAATTGGACAAAAGTCGACCGATGAGTTTGACTACGATTTGTCACACATCCACACACCACATCAAACATGTCGATATTCCTCCCAATTTAGGCACTCAAATTTCCAAAAAAATATGGTGTTTTACTAAAAGACTTCGACATTAGTGTATGTGGTCTAATTTCTTATAAACCAATTTATAACTCCTTACAAAACTTATATGGGATTATAAACATGGTTTTAATATATATAAGCCACACTCTCCAACAATCTCCACATTGGCAGGACTTAAGTCATCATTCAAATATCATCTCACAATCCAAACAAGCTAGGTCTCCGAATTCTCCAAATTGCTCGCAAGAGACACCAAATTTGGGCTTTTGTACCACATGTTAGGCGAAAGCCGACATAAGAGTCTTTTAGACATATATAGAGGGCAGGACAGGGCATCGCTACCGACCAAAGACGTTGAGGAAGGAAATGTATGGTGGTTGAGAAACGTGGAGCGCCGTAAAATTACCCGTTTTACGCTGAAATGTACAGCTAAGTGCATGCATAGCCAGATATATACGTCCATCATCACGTATAGCTATAGACTATGGTACGTTGAGAGAGAGAGAGGGAGAGAGAGAGAGAGAGAGAGATCTTGAGAGATACACGTGATAGAGGTGGCTAGATTCCCGTGAGAACAAACCAGCTAGAAACCAAGCCCATGTATTATGTATATAATAGGCCATAACTCACATCAAAGTATCAAACCTATGCTTCCTCTGCCACTCCATCACCAAACGTTACATCTCACGGGCCTTCCCACCCATCTATCTATCTCAATTCCATCATATATATATATATATACACCCTTTTTATTTATTTATTTATTACTTGGATCTCTAGCTTTTGAGGGTAGACAAATAAATAATCGCATCGGATGTCTAAATGTTTAATTAAAACCTATCAATTTTATAGATGTTTTATATGTTATGACGATCTTTGTTATTATTTACTAAAAAAATAATTACATGATCGAATATAAATGAAAGGCAAAGAATCCTATTTTTATATATAATGTATCTCCGGATTCCAAAATCTCAAAGCCAGTTTTGCTTATTATGTTTGTTTTTCAGACAGTAATAATGGCTATTTGTCAAATTTTCACAAAGCTTTAAGAATGCCAGAAAGGTTAAAGTTTAGGTGTCAATTCTAATGATTTTGAATGCAGTCATATATATTCATTAAGATAATGTTGGATTTCATTAAGATAATATGTGATTTCGTTAACAGATAACTAAAATGTGATAATTAATTTGAAAGAGCTCCTAATTAACCATGAAGAATATTAATCAGAATATTGGAGTCACCCTTTATTGTGGGAGAAAAACTGGCCTACAGATATTGGTCACGACTGAGACCTTTTGTGTGGCTTTGTGTTATGTATTCACTTTAAATATAAACTTGTCTAACAATAGCAATTCTTAAATTTCTATGCAAACTAAATGTTGAGGGTAGAGGAGATTTGAACTTAAATCTCTTTTAACATTGAGATGAGAAATATATATCACTAAACTATAGTCCCATTATACAAACTAATTAAATATTAGTATATAGATTAAGCTAGTTCTAGACTTGTAGTTTATCAAAAAGGTATTGAAATTAACATGGGTACAAGGAAAAGACTACAGTATCATTATCAATTGGCTATGATACATGTGTGATGATCCAAAACATGAGATTGAGCTAGCGATTGTGAAAATTATTAAAATAAAGGAAGGAAAGATTTTGTTTTGTTTGTCCCCTTCCTCCTGCTATAATATATATACATATATCTGCAGCGCAGCCAGCCAAAATCACAATTAATGGACATCCAATCCAAGAGTACGGCTGAGCGTGCTCTCACTCGATCACTGAGTCACTGCTGCTCCTGCTCTGCGCGCACACTTACCCATATTTTACAAGGCCCAAAAACTGTAACTGAATTGAAAAGGCTCAAGTGAGTCTGCTGGAAGAAAGAAGGTATGGTGATGTAAAGGGCCATATATTCCTATATTATAGGCTACTGCCATATGTTTTAGCCATTTAGCCACCTCATTTTGTCCTTCTTTCTTTGCGTGAAGAAAGAAGGTACATGTCTTACTTGTTGTTTATGTGATGATGTACTTGACCTATTTTGGTACAAACATGAAAATGGTAACAGCTCTCAAGAAAACACACCTTGAAAGAATTTAAGATGAGTGATTTGGGTCTTACGATAAATTTTTTTGAAATTCAATAAATTCGTAATTACAGTGACATAAAATTCAGATTTTCATGTTCGTTCTCGTTTCATTTCAGATTTGGTAAGCAAAGGAGGAATTGGCAAAGCATGGATAATAAATTTACCAAAATCAACCAGCTGACATTCTAATTTCTAACCAAAGTCGATCACCACTCACCAAGGAGAAATTTGAGAGGTTGAAGAAGTATTTTCCTCTGTTTATTTTATGACTTTGTAGTATAAGATGTATGAAGTTTATAAACCATTCCTTGTCGTTAATAATTAATGAATACAATGAAATCTTTCTTTTCTTTTGCTTAATTTGTTATTGCAGAGGTGTGGACCTTTTTGGCATATCAGAGACTAATTGTTAACAAATTTTGCCTGGGAAATCAACAAACATATATTATATAAAAAATATTACATAAGCCAAGTGGATCAATATTAAAACACATTCTTCCTCTACAAAATTAATATTAAAACAAATACTAAACACATTCTTCTTCTACGAAATTAATATTAAAACGCATACTAATTAAACATAGTGGTTCTCGCGATTGACCATTTTGGATTGTAGGCAAAGCTCAGCTACGAAGAAACGTACTCCAATTTTCTTTGCATTCAATATGGAGAATTTATTGTGTTGGCCACATCAATGACAAACCGGTACTTAACATCATTCTTGGCAACTCGTTCAAGGGCAGTGTTCACATAATCCATTGGAATAACTTCGACATCTGCTTTGATATTATGCTTTGCTGCAAAATCGATCATCTCTTGAGTCTCTTTCATTCCCCCAATTGCACTTCCAGCAATAATTTTCCTCCCTATTAAACCACATTCAGTTTTCTATTAAAACTAAGTTTGAAATCAATTATATCTATCAAAATTAATTAGTGAAAAATAAAATGAACCTACCCATGATTAAAGGGAAAACTGGTAGCTCAGGAGGTTGCATTGCAGCGCCCACCAAAATTAGTTTTCCATTGGTCTTCAACAACGCAATCAATGGTGAGAGAGCGTGAGGGCCGGAGACTGTATCGATGATACCGTCCATTGTACCCATGGCAGCCTATAGTTCCATTCAATGTGTTGATCATATGTAAGTACACACGTAAAATTTTGAGCAAAAATGTTACAAGGAATCACGTATTTAGTTGACCACATGACGTGACAGTTGATAAGTAGTTATTACCTGCAATTGTTCTTGGTCGTGACTGATGAGAAATTCATCAACACCAAGTTGTTCCAATGCTTCCTTCTTTTTATTCGGAGAAGTACTTATCACGGTTACTTTTGCTCCCACAGCTTTGGCGAACTTGACGGCCATATGCCCAAGACCACCAAGGCCTGCCACACCCAAGTGTTTACCAGGTTCCATGAGTCCAAAATATCTCATAGGGCTGTACACCGAGATCCCGGCACATAGCAACGGAGCAGCACCTTGTAGCGGAAAATTGTTCGGGATTCGGACGGTGAAGTGCTCGTCGACGACTAGCTTGTCGGAGTACCCACCGAAGGTTCTCGATCCGTCTTCCAAGTGTTTGTTGTACGTCCGCACCATTTTGGGGCAGTAATTTTCTGAGTCCTGTGTGCAGTTGTCGCATGAGCCACATGAACCCACCATGCACCCAACTCCGGCTATATCTCCTAGTTTAAATTTTGTGACATTGCATCCAACCTTTGTCACTTGCCCTACCATCTCATGCCTGCAAAAGTGACATTGAGATTATAAATTAATCTTGTTTCCAAATTAAGAAACTCAAAATTAATCAGCTTAATTAATTGAGACAATGAAATGGGTACGTACCCTGGGACAATGGGATAGATGGTCATTCCTACTTCGTCCCTGGCTAAGTGGAGGTCCGAGTGGCAAATACCACAATAGAGTATCTTCATGGTGATATCATTGTCGCCATTGTTCCTGCAAGTACAAAAAACTATACAGCTTTATAAGTGATAAGAGTCTATCAATTTAAGACGTTACGTTGTCATAATATCATTATGATTAAGTACAATATTGTTTAATTTTTATTGTTTTGATAATATAACATATCAAATATATTTAATAAATAATAAATAATATATACCTCCTGGTGAAGTGGAAGGGAGAGAGAATTCCTGAGGAATCTCTAGCAGCCCATCCAAAGGCGGCGTTCACTGGTACTTGTTCTAGTACAGCTGATGATGCTGCTTCTGACATTTTCTTCAACAATTGATGTGTGTATATATGTATCTATGTACGTATGCAGTATATGTGAGAGGTAGAAGAAAACTGTAATCAAAGAGATTGACGCTTGTGTTTTGTTGGAGGTTGTCGTTTTGGTGATGTTGGAGGTTGAATTTAAGTGCATATATATACCATTTGGTTGGGTAACATGCAAGAAATGCAAGAGTTTGATGAGACTTAATTAATTTGCAAAAGTACGACTTTTAAAGTTGGTGTTTACTTTTTAAACCATTTAACTTTATTATCAAGTAAAAAATAAATTGGGCAACAAGAATTAGTTTGAATAGATCGGAAGGAGAAGTAGAAGGAAAATATTGTCTTACAAGTCTTACTTGGACGGCTCGATCTTGAATTGGAACATATTTATAATTATCATCATTAACCATATTGTCAATTTTGTAAAAAGAATAGACATACAAAAATAAGAAATATGCCTAGCTAGCTAACTCCAAATGAAATAGAGGTGCATTCGATGACGTATTTATAGCATAAATTTGGTGGGATATGTGAGTCATCAGAACTGTATTCATAGATCTGCAAACAATGATGTCAGCAATGACGGTTTTTTTTTTTTGCCAGGGTCAGCAATGATGTTCACATGCATATGTGGCAGTGGCGGCTAGTGTTTCTGAATTTTCTCCTACTTTTTTCAAAGCCATTCTCCTTATGACACTCTTATTTTGTAATAATTAATTGGATCAGTTTGAAGAAATATTATTTGGTATAGAAAACATACACTCACATTTAATATTTGAATTTTGATAGGTTTACTTCTTCGTACTAGAGTATAGTTTTATCAACTATTAAATATGTTTGTAAGGGATACTTTTTTCATACTAGGGTATGAATTTATCAACTATTAGATCTTTTTTTCTATGCCATACATTGTTTATAACATAAACACTCATAAAGGCCAAAAAAAAAAAAAAAAGAGAGAAAGACAACAAACCCAAATTTAGAATTCTTTTGATGTGTTATTTTGATATGTTTTCAAAAGTGTGTGAGAAAAAAAATACTAGATTCATAACACTTCTCCTGATTTGTTATCCCTAAACGCAAGTATGCATATGTACAATATGTTTATAATGACCTTGATGTTTTTAATTGGATGGAGTCATTATGGGTATGTCCTAATCCTAATCCATTACCCTATCTACCCTCACCACTTAGACTATCCTAAAGGCTGTAATGACCTTGACTTAACACACTTTTGTTCTTTCCAACTTCCCCTAAGGTATACAAACAAACAAGAAAATCATTACACATTCTATCGAGTATCGATATTCCAAATAGCTATCTAAAATACCCTTTTTCTTCACTCGGCCTATTTTGCAAGTCTAAGAAAAAGGCATTAAATAGGATGAATACTAAGAAATAGATAAGTCTAAATGGAAAGAATGATCAGATTGTGAGATAATCGGCTGAGTAATCAAACAAATCCTAGATGGCAACATTTAGCCTAAGTCAAGAAAAATGGGTTGAACTTGACGAAAAATTATTGGGTGTAATTGATACACCAACACGTAGTGTAACCAATTTAACGTATTAGAATATTATTTAAGGGTATATTTATATTAGTATGGTATAATATTAATAACGTACATCTACTCATATTATGATATGTTAGATTAGTTACACCACTTAACGGTGTATTGGTAACACAGAATAATTTCTCAAACTTGACATGATGTATAATTTTAAGACTTAAATCAAATTGTGCCTTGAAATAAACACATTCCACTTTGGCATACAAGTAGATCTAAGTTTAGTACTAAGGCTTTCTACTGTGAGTCTCACACTCTCACTTTGTTTTTTATCGTTGCATTTGGACTACTTGACAAAAAACAAAAACATTTGGACTCGGGCCTGAAATGTATGGACTGAGACCCAAGATATTGGCTAGTGAACTGGTTTCACAGGTCAAAATCAGCCCAGCCCATAGGAAGTAAACCAGTCCAAGACGGTGGATTTTGCTGGCTGTGCTTTTCGGAGAAACGAAAGCAAAGAAAGAATCAACTAACTGGCCGGACGACGTCGCATCCCAAAGTGCCGCTGACGCTGGGTGAGGTGAGATTGCTAACGCTACTACCACAATTAACTAGTTCAATTTTTCTGTTTGGTTCCATGGAAACCGAAGCGAAAGTTGAGAAGAAAAACTGTGATTCTGGCGTATGTTTTAAAATTTGGCTTGACCTATGTGTAATGATTGCATTTAGCTCAATAACTATGCAAATATGTATCTATGTATTTATGTATTTGTATTTCAGTTCTTATAAGCAAAAATGGTTTTCTATAACTTAGTCTGAGCTACTTCTTTCCAAACTTGCTTTGTGGTTACCATGCAGACCAAATGTTCGATGAAAAGAACTTTTATTACAACATTTGAATACATGCATGTTATAATACAAGTATATTATATTGGAAATAGGATTCCTTTTGTTAACCCTTTAGGATGGACTTCAAATCATAATGTCTGAATGGGATTAATGCTCTGCAGCATTAATGTTGAAAATGGTCTGTATCTGTTAGTTGTTACTCCATTGGATTTAACATGTGGTTGTTCCTCTATCTGTTAGTCGTGCCATTGGATGAGGGTTATTATAATTTTTATAAGGTTTTTGAAAATTTTGTTTCCTTCAAATCTTAGCTGCAGGCATATATCAAACAGGACAGAGCTGCAATCTTCATTCCCCTGTTATTTGGATGCTCTGATTGAGAGTGGTAGTGAGTGTTTATGCAGCCATGGCTGCGACCAAGACTCGGTCAAGTAGCTTCTCTCGCAACTTTTTGGCTGTAAACTCTCCTCAAATCCCTGGAGTCAAGCATGGTCCCAATGGCACAATGTTTATTTCATCCGGGATACCAGACCTTGACAGTAATCTTCTATCACCTGAAAGTGTATCGGAATTAGCTAAGCTGGGCAGAAGTGATTAAATTGGAAATGTTATTTTTTTCTTTTTCTTTTTTGTATAATCGTTATTTACAGCTGTTTTATGTGATTGTCTTTGATTTTTAGAGATTTTAGGTGGTGGGTTTTCTCTAGGAAGCCTAGTCATGGTGATGGAAGATGCAGAAGCACCTCATCATATGCTTTTGCTTAGAAATTTTATGTCTCAAGGTCTCGTTCACAACCAATCCCTTCTCTATGCAAGCCCATCCAAGGACCCAAGACAATTTCTTGGAACTTTGCCTAGTCCAGCGTTACCCAAGGATGATAAGTCTAGTCATCGGGATCCTGATCAGGTTGTCCTCTTCAATTCTCCTCTCAACTAATTTTTTTAGTAGTTTGGTTTCTTGAGTGAACAGTAAGAAGTTAAATACTTTGTTTTCCAAAATTTCAGGAGAAAGGGTTGAGGATAGCTTGGCAATATAAGAAGTATTTTGGTGAAAATCAGCAGAGTTTTGATAGTCAAAGTGGCAAGTTTGTCCTTATCTTATTTAGTATAAAAAATGTCTCATTGGCTCATAGCTGGTTTAGATTTGACGAGCAGTTTGTTACGTTTTTGTTGTCTAGGTGGCAAACAAGAGTTTTGCAATGAATTTGACTTACGGAAGCCATTGGAGAGGCAGTTTCTAAGCGGCGAGCGTATAGATTGTGTTAGCATTCAAGATTCTCCAAATCTTGCTACCCTTCATGATCATTGTACCACATTTTTATCTCAATTTCCAAGGTATAGTACTGCAGTCTTATGCTTTCCTGCCTAGAAGTTTACATATATCATGTATGGTTAGTAAAATATATGTATATCAATGGTTTTTCACAATGCACGATAGCTTCTTTTGTACATTATGGAGACGAATATTTAGTGATTTTATGTTCTGTCTCTGTATGTGTGCATGTTTTTTGGTTGGATGATTTGGGTGGGGAGGATAGAAGATATGTGGTTGGGTGGCCTACACCCAACACAAATTGCATAAAATTGAAATGGCTTTTGTAGTCATTATGCAGCTTATGCAAGGAAATGAAATTGTTGCATTATACCTTCTAATTGGTCTCAATACTATGTTAATAACCTCTTTGGTCTTAAAACTCACATGGGATTACTGCCAGATTTTATACGCCTTTTAGTTTTTTTATTTATTTTTTATTGCTTCTTGTCTATTTCTCATAAAATATGAAATTGAGTCCTTAAGAGTTTTCATTAAGACCGTATTGGTTAGCTTGTAATGAAACTAATTCATACTTTAAAGGCATTTTAGGTTGTCATGTTCATATGGCTTTTTTTTTGTTTACTATATATATATATATTTGATAATGAAATTTTCACTTTCTTTGGCTGAATCTACAGAAGTGATGGCAGCATTTCTTCTGTTGGTCGTATTGCCATTCAATCATTCTGTGCTCCACAGTGTGAATATTCTAACATGGTCAGTGGCAGTTGTTATTTGCTCGTAAACCCTTATTAATCCATTGTATAATTTATTTAATTTCCTTTTGCGAGAAAATGATCCCACAAACAAAAGAATAATTACACCTCAGCTATACAGCTGCCTCTTATTTCATTTGCTTTGCAGTTTTGATGAATTTTTAAGGGTCTGTATGCCTTTTCCTCTTCCAAAACTTTTGTTTGAAAAATTAAGTATTATCTGATCCATTAATGTCAGGTTTCTTTTCTTTTTTTTGATAGGCTATGACATTTCTCCTATTATTTCAAATTTGCAATTTATTGCTAGAAGCATATTATAAATGTATTACTTAAGTTGAGTGTCATACTATTTCATTGCAGGAATGGGACATGCTTTCCTTTCTTAGATCTTTAAAAGGCATGGTACGATCATCAAATGCAGTTGCTGTTGTGACATTCCCACCTACTCTTCTATTGTTGTCCTCGTCTAAAAGATGGCAGCACATGGCGGACACCTTGCTGTCGGTCAAAGCAATTCCAGGTTAATATCAGCTTTCACATTTGTGTTTGCGCTGTTGAATATTTTGTCAATAGTAACCTATAATGATTCATTGATTCAGACGAGGACAAGGAATTGGCAAAACTCCTTACTGGTTACCAAGACATGGTTGGCCTTCTCAGTGTACACAAAGTAGCGCGTATTAATACACAGGTACTGCAAAACTGTACTTCACCCAAATCTAACACTATATGAATCAAGTTTGCTTTCTCTCCCTTTTTGTTGTCTCTCCTATTTCAGTGCGTGAAGTTGACATGCAATCACCATGAATGCGTATACATGCACCTGCATGACCCAACTATTCACTTAGTGATCCTTAGAACACCTTTGGTACTATATCATCTGTTGATATAGTTGAAGCACACATGCGTGCGCACATGCGCGCGAGTGCACATACATACATGAGTGCGAGTGCGCACACATACATACATGCGTGTGAGTGCGCACACACACATACACACTCACACACACACAGGCACGCACAAATGCACAAAGCTTTCCAACCACCTCTTCAGTCTATTGAGCTTGGGATTAATGTTATTTGTGAAACAGATGTTGGGTGTTATAGCATGGTCTTAAAACATGCAATTATCGTATTGAATTCTTGACCAATCTTGTGATTATTATTTTTTAACCAGAAAATTCACATGCCTATGTTTTGAATTCCCATTCTCCTACTTTTTCAGTTGTTTAATGTTATCAAACACTCAAATTTCCATTATTGAATGTCTAAAGAAATTGGTCCAGTTGAAAAAGCTATGAATTGAAAAAAGTACCAGGGTTCTTTTGAAACTACTTTCATTTTCTGTTCTGCTTTTCATGTACTTTAGCTTGATTGCTATGTATAATTTCTAATGTGTCAGCAGGTTCCTGTGATTCTTGAGGCAACAACCTACTCAATAAAGTTGCAAAAGCGTAGGTTTTTGGTTTTAGAATGTCTGAACCAAGCCCCTATCGATGGTTCAAGTGGGAGTTCATATGGCACCTCAGGTAGTTGTTCTGGGTCCTCTAAAACTGGGAATCTTGATTTTTAGTTCCTCACTTATATTGATTTTAGAAATGTCATTGATAAGTCAAAGTTAACTATAAGAATCAGCCATGATTGGAAATAACTCTGTGTTTTTCTACAAGATGTTCGTTTTTGATTTCATTAGTTAATTTTTGGTTTTTGAGGAATCTGCATTAGCAGTTGGGACAATTAGAATGGATGAAGTGTTTATTTCGCAAAACTACACAAAACCAAATATTTCTCAAAATTTTATGTGGTTGGTGACCTTTTTAATTTATTTATCATGAGAAGTGACATTTAATCATTGAATTGATTGATTTTTGTGCTCACAATGTGAAGAAATAAAATGCACACATAACGGACATAGAAAACAACAAAATTGATTCTTACAAAAGAGAGGCCACACAAATTTTACACGGACAAAATTAAACTCAATTTCTATTCATCTATCCCTGCATTGATTCAGTACGGGATGCAAAAGTTAGGAAGTAGGCTTCAATGTGTTTCCGATGTCGATGACAAAACGATATCTGACATCTGCTTTGACAAGGCGTTCCATGGCAGTGTTCAAATAATCAATTGGGATAACTTCGATGTCAGCTGTTATGTTGTGATTGGCTGCAAAATCAATCATCTCTGGTGTCTCCTTCATACCTCCGATGCAACTACCAGCTACTATCTTCCTTCCTGTCATTGTAGAATGTATAGGTGGTTGTCAATACACAATAATCCATTGCAAATACACAGCCACCAGGGATTAGAAGCTACCACCTAAAGCCTAATTAACAAGATGGATAGGAAATGTGCGAAGACAAATATCATTAGGTGAAGTTAACTCCTCGCAGTTATGCCATTGGCTTACGGCTTACCCATGAGCAAAGGAAAAACTGGAAGCTCAAGAGGCTCATCTGGTGCACCGACCACGACAAGCTTTCCATGAGGCTTCAACAAATAAATCAAAGGCAACAGAGGGTGGACTGCAGAAACTGTGTCAATGATACCATCCATTGTGCCCATGGCAGCCTACAAAATCAACTAAACAACATAAGAACATCTCACACACATGACAATCCATCACTCAAAGTCATATCATCAAGAAAACTTGTTCAAATAATCACCTGCATCTGATCTTGATCACGACTGACTAAAAATGAATCTAAAAATGAATCAGCACCAAGGTGTTTGATAGATTCTTCCTTCTTATTAGGGGAGGTACTAATGACTGTAACCTTAACCCCCATGGCCTTGGCAAACTTCACAGCCACATGGCCTAGAGACCACCTAAGCCAACCACACCCACATGCATATCAGGTTTGTCAAGTCCAAAATATCTCAAGGGGCTGTAAGTTGTAAGCCCAGCACATAGCAGAGGAGCAGCACCATCAAGTGGGAAGTTTTCATGAATGTGAACCACCATGTAGTCAGAGAAACCTCCATATGTGGTGGTTCCGTCATAGTACTTGGCACCGTAGAAGACTATCCATTTGGGGCAGTAATTCTCAAGGTTGTTGGCACAACTATCACAAGTTCTGCAACCTCCCACCATGCATCCAACACCTACCTTATCTCCAACCTTGAATTTTTGTACTTTGTTCCCTACCTCTGTCACTACACCAACTATCTCATGCCTGCATTTCCAAATTAAGTCCATATTTCGTTAGTTTACATTTACGAACACTCAACTACTTTACTTTACAGTTAATTTTATAAAGGATAAACTGTAGAAACCGTGTCAATGATACCATCTATTGTTCTCATGGCAGCCTTCAAAATCAACAATTAACGCATTAATTAGGCCAACCCACACACATGACAATTAATGCACTTAATTAATTAAGGTTAACATCAATCAGCGCAACTTAATTTCAAAGAGAGGTTCTTTATGGGATTGCATCCTCTCACATTGAGGTGAGAGCCACAATGCATGAGACCACCCTATCCAAGAATTAGTGCTGTTCAAATAATCACATTGAGGTGAGATATTATGACAAGATGACTAACAAAAGAAGAATGAATATATTTGATTGTATTACGAGTGTTAGTATGTATGATTATGGTCGAATGTGATGCCTCTGAGGTTGTAAAGGAGGTAATAGTTTGGACGAGTGCTTCAGTCCTGACGGTGAGATCTGTTGGAATTGAGGACCTGCAATCAATCTCTAATCACTAGTTTATGAAAAGGAAAAATTTGCAGAAATATGTTGAGCTTTGAGGATAGGAAGATGAGAGAGTTTGAAAGTGTTGGAACTGAATATACAGAGGAGTGAGATTGCAACAGTAAAGATCAAAGGAAGCAGAGTTGCTCCTCTGTTATGTTACAAAAGCACAGCAGCAAGTGTATGTGAGGAGCTCACCGACTGAAGCCTTAACGACAAGTCACAGACATAAGCGATTAATACCATTTTGTTCTCAGTATAAGTTTGCTTTCAATACTTCTAATTTGAAAAATTAAGGACTCTGACTTTCTTAATTTTGCCAATTGAGGTTCTTCCGTTAATTTACACATTTTTTATCCAAATCTTTGAGGCAAAATGGTCCATTCCATTTAGATCTTATCATTTTTTCTCATGCATCATTTTTCTCTCTTTTATTTCTCATTAAATTTTGGTTAATCATTTTGACATTTTAGATAAAAAATGTGTAAATTGACTGAATAATTTCAATTGACAAAATTAAAAAAATCAAGATCCTTAAATTAAAAATTTGAGGAGTAAACTGATACATGTGTAATAGTCTAGAGAGTATCATTAAAGTACAACTAGTAGTCATCGACTCATCATTAAAGTAATAGACCACTAGACATAATAATTACATCACAAGGCTAGGAGTAGACTTTAACGTTAACAGAAAGAGGAGGACTGCTTGTGTTTTAGCCTCTCTATTTTTTATATAGATTGATTATGATTATGGATTGTTATGTGGACAAGTCTCTAAGTCTACAACATAAAAGATTTCAACTTGTTGTGTGATGATTCATTATCATCTACAACTCATGAGATTGATGATCCATCATCATCTAAATAATATTTATATTAAGTTACATAAAGAATTTGAGAACATAAAATATCTTGAGGAGTTTATCTCAGCCAATTATATAAACTTGAATCATCAAATCTTCCTATTTAGATTTCTTAACAACTAAGGAAGCATAAAGTGCTTTAATACAAAATATTTAAAGTAATGATCTCAATCATCTATTATGTGCTTGATAATTTTATTATTCAAAGTACAAGACTTAACCACTTAAAAATAGCATAAAGCATAAAGGATAAATAGATTTAATTTTATGAAAAAGTTGGCAAGAGCCACATTTTTCAGAATTTTTGCCTCGGTTGAAATCAGCATAAACATCCAAGAAGATTTGATTTCAATTTCCAAGAATTTTGCCTTCGTGTTAATATCAGTTTAGATATTAACTTCAATAAGATCGTGGACAAAGTTAGGCCCTTTATGGGTTGGTTTATTTCTATCTCTATTTGCTTTAAGTCTTAATTAAGTGGATTGTCGTTTGTGTGGGGTTGGTTTTCACTTTACATCAAGATTTTCCAACAAATTTGCATGCCGATTGAAATCAACAAATAATGGGGATCGTTCCAATCTCCTTGTGACGTACAGACTCCTATTACGTACAGGAGGGATTATGATTGCAAAAGGAAAAAGATGGACAAATTCGAAAACCTCTTTTGAAATATGATCCTCAAATCAACAAATTAATCATTCCATTTATTCATTTATTAAAAATACATCTTACCACAATGTGCTCATAATGTGACGGTTCAAAAACATATAACAAATAAGAGATAGAAAGTCCGAGACTACAATCTGTTCTTCTCCCGCCATTGATTAAGTTCTGGTTGAAAAACTTAATTGGCAGACTTCAATGTGTTTCCAATGTCGATAACAAATCGGTATCTAACATCTGCTTTGACAAGACGCTCCATGGCAGTACTCAGATAATCAATTGGGATAACCTCGATATCAGATGTTATGTTGTGTTTGGCTGCAAAATCAATCATTTCTTGTGTCTCCTTCATACCTCCAATGAGACTACCAGCTACTATCTTTCTTCCTATATATTATTGCAAAATAAATAGTTGTTAGTCAATACAAATTCTTCCAAAGCAAATAAATGCAAAACCAACAATGATTAGAAGCTGCCAATTAACTAAGGCCTAAAAACAATGAGAATCAAGGATAGCAAATTTAATTTTGCAACAAAAGTCATATGCTTACCCATAAGCAAAGGAAAAACTGGAAGCTCAAGAGGCTTGTCTGGTGCACCGAGCATGACAAGCTTTCCATGAGACTTCAACAAACCAATCAAAGGCAACAGAGGGTGGACTGCAGAAACTGTGTCAATGATACCATCCATTGTTCCCATTGCAGCCTACAAAAATCAACCAAACAACATTAATTAGGCCACGCATGAAAATCAACCCACTTAATTAAGGTTAGCATGGATCAAGGAAACTTGTTCAAATTTATAACCACCTGCATTTGATCTTGATCACGACTAACTAAAAATGNACATGCATACAGGCTTGTCAAGTCCAAAATATCTCAAGGGGCTATAAGTTGTAATCCCAGCACATAGCAGAGGAGCAGCTCCATCAAGAGGTAGGTTGTCTGGAATACGAACTATAAAGTGCTCATCAGCCACCATAATGTCAGAGTAACCTCCATGTGTTATGGTTCCATCATAGTATTTGGAATTATAGGTGAGTATCAATTTGGGACAGTAATTCTCAAGGTTGTCGGCACAACTATCACAAGTGCCGCAAGATCCCACCATGCATCCAACACCTACCTTGTCTCCAACTTTGAATTTTTGTACTTTGTTGCCTACCTCTGTCACTACACCAACAATCTCATGCCTTCATTGCCGAATTAATAGTTAATTAAATGGATAGCATATATAATCCAGTTCAAATGGATGATTAAAAGAAGACTGCCTAAAACGGCTTATTATATATTGATATAACTACATAGTACATACGTACCCGGGAACCATAGGATAGGTAGAATGCCCCCATTCATTCTTAACCGAGTGAAGGTCCGAATGGCAGATCCCACAGTACAATACTTTGAATGTCACATCTTTCTCTCCAGTTTTCCTGCAACCAAACCCGATCGAGGGTTCAATTATTGAAAGACAAAATGAGCATGATCCTTGAAAAGAAAGAAGTATATACCCAGAAAATTAAGCATAAATAAATGAAACAGGAAATGGATGGAGATGATGCAATATTATATAATAAATATTAACCTTCTTGAGAAATTGAAGGGAGAGAGAAGACCAGATGAATCTCTGGCAGCCCATCCAATGGCTTTCTTGGGGTGCTCATGCTCTGGAGATGTCACCATATTCTCTCTCTCTCTCTTTTGTAAGTTATGTGGTACTTAGAATATATGAGACCTTAAAAGAGTGAGAGTGTCAGAAAGATTGAGAGGGTATAACTAGCAATGGTGAAGTCGAAGTGCAACCTTCATGGTATATATAGTTAGAGGGGTTGGGCTGGGATGACGTATTGGGTGAGCAAATACAAGTATACAACTTCAAAAAGGGTCTTTATAAGACATAGTTCTAACTTTCTTGGCTGACAAAAAGTACTTCACTTACGTCATCCCAATGCGTAAGAGCTTACTACTTATAAATTTTGGTTGGTGATCATAGATAAATTATTATTATTTATTTACATTAAAAGTAATCAAATTAAAGCCATCTTAATCCTAATTTTTTGTCCCATCCTCATAATTTAATTGGCTAACCCTGACAGCCTAGACAAATCATGTTTTGTTGACATGAATTTTTAATAACAAATCATGGCTGCACAAAAGTGAGCGGATCAATTGGCGCCACCAACTATCAATGGACAGATTTTATCTTTTCAAAATTATTATTGACCAAAACAACGGGCATAATTATTTTTTCGAGCATTCACACATGATTTGTCGATTTTATATAAGATTTTAATTATAAAATTTTAAATTTTATGAAGCCTCCACAATTCATATTCTATACCTTATGAGAGTGATGTGAACTCGTCGAGAAATGAGATAAAAAATGGGGGGAGGAAGCCTAAACCTATAACCAAAGCCCAAAATCTTAATATTAAAACTTAATATGCAGCTTCCATAAGCCTCATTAATATACACCCTATGAGGGTATGAGATGAACCCGACCATCGGGAAATAGGGTTAGAAATAAGGGGAGGAAGCCTAAACCTTTAACCCTAAACTCTAAACCCAAAACCCTAACCCCAAATTTATAGTTAAATGTATGAAATATAGTTTGTAATGTACCAAATAATTTGTAATATAGTTTAGATGTACCATATATAGTTTTTATCATATATTGTACTTGGTGACATTTCAAGTCATGTCTTGACGCTTCCAAAGTCATACCTTAGAGTTTCTCCAGTTGTTCCTTAGGGAATCATAAGTCGTTCATGCGCCCTAAGAAATGACTTGAAATGTCTTAATGAACGACTTCTGAAACTCTAGGGTATGACTTGGAAAGTGTCAAAATATGACTTGAAATGTTACTAAGTAGAATTTGAAATGCACCAAGGGTATAAACATTTAAAATCGCTCGAGGTACGAACCAAAATTCTCAAGGAACGACTTCTGAAACTCTAGGGTATGACTTGGGAATCGTCAAAACATAACTTGGAATGTCACTGGGTACAATTTGAAATGCACCAAGGTATAAAGATTTAAAATTTCTTGAGTTACAAACTGAAATTTTAAATGAACGACTTTGGATGCCTTAAGGAACGACTTTAGATGCCGTAAGGAATGACTACTGAAACTCTAGGGTATGACTTGGGAAGTGTTAAAACATGACTTGGACTGTCACTAGATATAATTTGAAATGCACCAAGGGTATAAACATTTAAAATCTCTCGAGGTACGACATGAAATTCTCAAGAAACGACTTGGAATACCCTAAGGAATGACTTGAGATGCCAAAAAGAACGACTTGAGAAACTCTAGGGTATGACTTGAGAACCGTCAAAACATGACTTGGAATATCACTGAGTACAATTTGAAATGCACCAAGAGTATAAACATTTAAAATCTCTCGACTTACGAATTGAAATTTTTAACGAACGACTTAGGATGCCCTGAAAAGCGACTTCAAATGTCTTAATGAACGACTTCTGAAACTCTAGGGTATGACTTGGGAAATGTCAAAACATAACTTGGAATGTCACTAGGTAGAATTTGAAATGCACCAAGGGTATAAACAATTAAAATCACTCGAGGTACAAATTAAAGTTATTAAGGAATGACTTGGGATGTCCTAATGGATAACTTCTGAAACTCATGGGTATAACTTGAGAACCGTCAAAACATTACTTGAAATGTCAGTCGGTACAATTTGAAATGCACCAAAGGTACAAGCATTTAAAATCTCTTGAGTTACGTACTAAAATTTTCAACGAACGACTTGGGATGCCATAAGGAACGACTTCAGATGCCCTAAGGAATGACTTCTGAAACTCTAGGGTATGACTTGGAAACCATCAAAACATGACTTGGAATGTCACTTCGTACAATTTCAAATGCACCAAAGGTATAAGCATTTAAAGTTCTTCGAGGTACAAACTAAAATTCTCAAGGAACGACTTTGGATGCCCTAAGGAACGACTTCAGATGTCCTAAGAAACGACTTTAAAAACTTTAGGGTATGACATGAGAAGTGTCAAAACATGACCTGGAATGTCATTAAGTATAATTTGAAATACACCAAGAGAATAAATATTTAAAATCCTCGAGATACGAAATGAAATTTTCAAGAAACGACTTGGGATGGATGCCTTAAAGAACGACTTGAGATGCCAAAAAGAACGACTTAAGAAATTCTAGGGTATGATTTGAGAATCGTCAAAACATGACTTGCAATGTCACTGAGTATAATTTGAAATGCACCAAGAGTATAAACATTTAAAATCTCTCGAGTAACGAACTGAAATTTTCAACGAACGACTTAGGATGCCCTAAGAAACGACTTTAAATGTCTTAATGAACTACTTCTGAAACTCTAGGGTATGACTTAGGAAGCGTCAAAACATGACTTGTAATGTTACTAGGTACAATTTGAAATGCTATAAGGGTATAAACATTTAAAATCTCTCAAGTTACGAACTGAAATTTTCAACAAACGACTTAGGATGCCTTAAGAAACGACTTCAAATGTCTTAATGAACGACTATTGAAATTTTAGGGTATGACTTGGAAATCATCAAAACATGACTTGTAATATCATTGGGTATCATTTGAAATGCATCAAGGGTATAAACATTAAAAATCCTTCGAATTACGAACTGAAATTATCAACGAATGACTTGAGATGCCCTAAGGAACGACTTCAGATGCCCAAAGGAACGACTTCAGAAACTCTAGGGTATGACTTGAGAAACGTCAAAACATGACTTGGAATGTCACTAGGTATAATTTGAAATGCACCGAAGGTATAAACATTCAAAATCCTTCGAGGTACGAACTGAAATTCTCAAGGAATGACTTAGGATGCCCTAAGAAATTATAGTTTGAAATCAGTAGATGCTAAAATTTAAAATGATTTGAAATTAGCGATTAAATGTTTAAATGTTTGTACCCAGTAAGGAAGCCAATTATTTCACCAAGTTTGAGAAATTCTAAGGTATTCCAAGTCATGTTTTAATGGTTTTGAAATGAGGTTCAGTCGTTCCTAAGGACATCTACAATCGTTCTTTAGGGCATCTGCAGTTGTTCCTTGGGGTTTCTCAAGTAGTTCCTTAGGGCATCTGAAGTCATTCATTGAAAATTCTAGTTCGTACTTCGAGAGATTTTAAATGTTTATACCCTTGGTGCATTTCAAATTGTACCTTGTGACATTCTAATTTATGTTTTGACGCTTCCAAAGTCATATCTTAGAATTTCTCAAGTTGTTCCTTAGGGTATCTATAGTCGTTCCTTAGGGCATCATAAGTCGTATCTTAAAAATTTCAATTCTTAACTCGAAGGATTTTAAATGTTTATAGCCTTGGTGCATTTCAATTTATAGCTAGTGACATCCCAAGTCATGTCTTGATGCTTCCAAAGTAATACCTTAGAGTTTCTCAAGTCGTTCCTTAGGGCATTCTAAGCCGTTAGTTGAAAATTTTAGTTCGTAACTCGAGTGATTTTAAATGTTTATACTCTTGGTGCATTTCAAATTGTACCTAGTGATATCTCGAGTCATGTCTTGATGCTTCCAAAGTCATACCTTAAAGTTTCTTAAGTCGTTCCTTAGGGCATCCCAAGTCATTCGTTGAAAATTTTAGTTCGTAACTTCAGGGATTTAAAATGTTTATACCGTTAGTACATTTCAAATTGTATCTAGTCAAATCCCATGTTATGTCTTGACGCTTCCAAAGTAGCACAGTTTGAGAAAAACATGTGTAACAAGTAGGAGCTTCGCTATTTCATTGATTACGGGAAATACCACCCCACTATGCATACTTACTATTAAGTTCCGTGGATTGGGTCAAAAGCTCTTTCTCAACCAAAGAGCAAATGTCATATCACCTCCTTGTTTACTCTTTAACCATTTCTTGGCGAAATTAAAGGCCAATATCCAACAAATTGAGATATTGGGTGAAAACCTCAATGCTTGAGGTTGATGTATTTTATATATTTATAAACTATATATATTTGGTATATTACAAATTAGATTTGGTACACTACATAATTCAATTTAGACATGAATTTGGTACATTACAAACTATTTTTGGTACATCACTTGTTATTTAAACTTACATGATAATCTAGCACATTCAAAGTAATATATAGTACTAACAATGGTGCATGCTCTATGATATTGTCTTAATTTAAAGACTAAGGGTATTGGTTAAAGGGTATCCATGGGGTTTATGGTTTAGGTTAAGAGTTAGGGTTTGTTGTCTTGGGGTTAGGGTTTTGGAATTATAAAAAAAGTGTTTAGGGTTTATAATCTTAGGGTTTAAGGTTTTAGGATTATATATAGGTTTATAGTTCCTCCGCCCATATATGACCCCATTTCCCGTCGGGTTCACCCTATACCCTCTTAAGGTGTAGAATGTTTGCCCAAAATTCCAAAGTTGAAACCTTACATAAAACCGACAAATCAGGTGTCAAGCTCTTAGAGAAGGAGAAAAATGTGTGAGATTATAGATTTGTTACACCATATAAATTTGGACATGATAATGGTTCATTGCAAACTATTTTTGGTACACCAGTACATTGCTACCTAAATTTACATGATGACCTAACACATTTGTCTCCTTCTTCGAATGCTCAGCACCTGGTTTGTCGGCTGAGCACTTGGAGAAGGATTGTTGTACCATAATATGAAATTAAATGCACCAAATGTACCATTTTTTGAAGTTAAATGTAGCAAACGGTTTTGTTCATGTACCAATTAATTTTTTAGACGTACTAAGAAAGAATGTAGATGTACCAAACATCATGCAAATGTGAAGTTCAATATTGTAATGTCCTAATATATTGTGTGATGCACCTATATTTTTTTATAAGTAAGGTTAATTATGTAATAATGTTGTAATTTACTCCTTATAGATTACAATGTATGTACCAAATGTACCATGGCAATTTTTTCGAGCACTAAGGCACCTAGTTTGTCAACTTTATGTTAAATTTTAATTCCAGGCTTTTGGGCCTTATGCAGCCTCCACAAGCCTTATTCTACACACTATGAGGGTATGGGGTGAACCTGTCGAGAAATGAGATTAAAAATTAATTGGAGGAGAAAGCCTAAACCTATGACCGGAGCCCAAAATCCCAAAGTTAAAATCAAACATATATGCAGCCTTCACAAGCTCCATTTTACACCTTATACGGGTATGAGATGAACCCGTTGGGAAATTAGGTTAAAAATGGGGCCAGGAAACCTAAACCTATAACCTTAAGTCCTGAACTTAAACTCTAAACCCAAAATCCTAACCCCAAATATAGTTTACATGTATCAAATATAGTTTGTAATGTACCAAATAGTTTGTAATATAGTTTAGATGTACCAAATATAGTTTGTAATGTATATGTATAGACAAGTATTCTCTAGAGAGGATGTTCGCATTTTTCAAAATTTGCGGATATAATAAATTTAAATCTCATAAATTGGCATACATGCACCGAGAGCTCGGTGTGAGACGTTCGCACGTGAAAAAATTTCTCTATATATATAGTTTTGTAATACATATATATTAGAGGCATAGATATCAACCCATATATTGGTACAATTGAAATGTACCAACCCATATATATATTATTTTTCCTAGCCGTTTGATTTATTTTTCATTTTGTGGAATGAAGTATTTTTATTGGATTTTTGCAGGTGAATAAATCTAAGACTTTATGTGATTTTTACAATTTAAATCTCATATATTGTGGGATTAAATTTGTTAAATCGCTTAAATTGTGGGATTTAAACCTCAATCATTTTAGAATAATAATAGAGGCAGTTTTTGAATAGAAAACACCAAAGTGGCAGATGAACAATATTTTTGGACCCCAGTCAATTCTTATATACCTTTAAGGTTTAGTCTAAAGATGACCTATGAAATGGGCTAATAGTGAATATACACCCAAAATTTAAATACACACCACTATATAACTTAATACGACACAAACCACTATTTTGCCCGGAATGAACACATGCGACCACCTGCAAGCACGTCTACAACTTGTTCGACGAAATGTCTGAATGATTTGACCCCGCGAGATAAAATTCCTGGGTCCGTCACTGCGTAGGTTCGAAACTTCTAACCACCAACCCAAAATCAATAAGCTATTCTGCTTTGCTTGAGCCTTGAGTAGTATTGGATTTTGAATACCCTACAAAGCCACCACACAATATTACTTTGTGATTATTTCCTTCTTTCAAAAACCAATATATAGCCACTATTATTAGGTAAATTTGCATGCTGATTGGAATTGACAAAGAGAATAGGGATGGCTAGCTCCAATCTCCTTGTGACTCAATCCTCACTATTACAAAACTGTCGATATATATCAGTCGTAGACTGATATCAATTGGGTAGCCGTCCGATATAGCCAATCGTGATATCTAATGTTCACATTTTAGATATTAGTTATAAACTGATATGTAAACATTGTTTATATATATATATATTTTTTCAACCTGATGTCCTAAATACAAAATGGATATCTGATTTGATATTATTTCTGATATCTATAAAATCCGAGTATTAAGAGTTCTGATGAATAGATATCATATTTGATACTTGTAACGCCCCAAACCTCGGGCCCATAAAAATACTGAAACAATGCCTTTCAACCCTTTTTCAAACAATGAGCCATGCACTTAACATATTAAATAAATACGTTTAACAAAACAGAGTGTAAGCCCAAAAACATTTATATAAAATCACTGTATAAACACAAACACATAAATCAAAATGGGTCCCACTGCCTCGTCTTCTCCTCACTGCCTTCTCAGCCTGCTTATCTTGCAAAACATCAATCACACTGCACCATATTCATGGTACACCGGGTCATTTAAACAAACAACCCGGTAAGCTCTCTAGAGCTCGTATGAGTGAAATGACGTAAAAATAATTATCCTCAATAATATTTCTCAATTCCCAACATAAAAATAATCCACAAGAATATCCATAATTACTCAATCACATCACAATTTCAACAACAATTATCCAAGCATCAAGATAATCATAATTCCTCAAATTTACATCATAATTCCACAAAAAATAATAATACTCATTCTGCAAATCAATTGCCTAATCGCCAACTATTAACCTCAACCTCAAATCATTCCCGTCTTAAATAATAACCTCAATGCATAATCATCCTTAATTCCATCCTCAAGATTCAAGCTTAGACTTTACCAACTCCTAACAAACCAAGTCTTAACCAAACAAAAAAAATACAACACACAGTACCAACAAATATATATCTAATTTTACTCATGTCGCTCTTTGAAATCCTCCTGCTTTAAAACCTTTTCACAAGTTCATTTTTCAATCATCTCAAAATTGTAAATCAACTCTGAAAAACAAATAATACTCTGAAGCTGTAAAACTATTAAAATATCTGAAATAAAATGCAATGCCTTTTTGAAACTGTCATTTAAAATATTTACTGATGTAAAATCATTTCTCAAAATACTCCACAACTGAAACCTCACGCCACACTAGTACTCGTGGAACTGCTGGTCATACACTGCCGAGTCATCTCTAGGCAAGTGTAGAGCAAATCTATACCTGCTGTGATGCTGGTCATACACCGCCGACTAGGCAAGTGCAGAGCAAATGCTGGTCGTACACCGTCTACTAGGCAAGTGCAGAGCAAACGTCATGCTGGTCGTACACCGCCAACTAGACAAGGGCAGAGCGAGTGGTGGTCATACACCACCAACTAGGCAAGTGCAAAGCGAGTGCTGGTCATACACCGCCGAGTCATCTCTAGGCGAGTGCAGAGCAAATATATACCTGCTAAAGGGGGTACTAATATGGCGGTTTGAAACTGCTTTTGAATATCTCAATCAACCACATCTCAAAAATACTCTTCCAGATAAAAACTGAAATTTAATTCTTCTAATAAATCATTCTCAAATCATGAAAACTGCCAGATTTAAATCATTTTCGAAAGACGAAAATTCGATAATAAAACTTCCCCAAAATAATGCCAAAAACCATATCCAGAAACTATCCATACCCAATTAAATCAAGAAAATAGTTGAATTATAAAATGTGCAAAACATTTCGGAAACCAGAGATCCACTCATAGTCTACCCCGAGCTATACCGAATCCTTTCCGAAATTGATTCCTACTCACGTCCACTCACTTGTTTGCCACTCAAATCATACCAATACCTCTTCAATAAATACTTGATCATCTGCATAATAATTGCCTAATCCTCACTCATTTACCTCGACAATAAGCATTTCTTCTCTAATTCAACAATGATTGTCACCGCATCTCTATGATTCCCAAATTAATCTCTTAGTTTCAAATCCTCGTCAATTCATTCTCATGATCTAAATCCTACACTAAGCCTTCTCTAACATATAACAACAAACACACAAATCAGACAATTCATCTACGGTACTCAATAATATAACCGGATAAGTTTTTCTCACAGTGCAATCACGTGAAATGATCGAAGTGCCCTTCACGGCGCCATTGCTCGGATATCAAATCCAGCAACATAACGGCATTGGGGATAAGATTTTCCGAGCCTCTGTACCTGTTAAGAACAGACAATCAACTTAAAACACAATTTAAAAACACAAAAGGCCGCTAAGCGACCGAAACAGGCGGTTGCCACCACACACGGCGGCTGCCCGACTTAGAACAACATACAAATCACACAGAAACTTACCACGGGCTTCGGGTGGCTAGCTAGAGGCCAAACCAACAATTCAAGTCATCGGCACGGCCAGACGCGGCGGGACCCGCGGTGGTCCGTGGTGGTACCGATGGTGGCAGCGGCGACACGAACCTGAAAATATCCAAAATCAACTCCAAATAATCCTAATTGCGCAATGGAACCTTCAATTGCACAAGAACAACTCGAATTCAAGTCCAATTTCAAGAAATTCGAAATAGACATAAACCCTAAAATCGAATTTCTAATTTCTCAAAATTGGACGTGACCACCTTAGGGGAAAGGTTACCCATACCTCGAGGATCACTTTTGAAAATTGGACCGACGGCCAAAAGTTGCCGAAAACGGCCGAAAACGGCGGCGGAAGCCGGCGGCTGACTTGGCTTCCCGACCTTATTGCTCCGTCGTGGAGCATCGTCTAGACGAACGGAGCCCATGGTTGAACTCGCCGTGGTGAGAGGGAGAGGACCCAGTACGTCCGGTGTCCCGTCGTCGTCGGAAAAATGAGATCGTCGGCGGTGTGCTGGGTTTTCTCTCGGCTGTTCCTGTGCGTCGAAGAGCTCGCCGGTGCAAGGAAGACTCGGGGGAGGATGGCCGGCAGCTGGGGGTCACGTCAGTGGCCATTGACCGTCGTGGGTTGGCCGGCGAAGGTGAGTTCTCACCGGAGCTGGCTGTGCGCAGGGAGAGGGAAGAGAAAGAAGAGAGAGAGTTGGGGAGAGAAAGAGATAAGAGGACTCAGGGGAGGGCGGTCGGCGTTGGGGTGCTCGCCGGAGCCAGAGGCTGGCAGGGGTGGCCGGTGATGGTGATGGGTGGTGGCTGGGTGATGGCATAGGGAGGGGTGCGGGAGAAGAAGACAGAGAGAGAGTGTGCGGGGAGAGAGAAATAAAGAGAGATAGAGAGAATGTTGTAGAAAATTCTAGAGAGAGGGAGAGAAATCAAATTTTTTTTTGATTTTTGGGTATTTAAAAACTTACTTTTATAAATTTACAAAATTGCCCCTCACTTCACATGTCCGTATCTTTCAAATCGTAATTCGGATCGACGCGTGCTACGTGTCTATGAAATCGTGGGCTCGAAACCTATCTAACGGACCCAAAGTCAATATCAAAAGCCCATTTATTTTAAAAGTCAAACTTTTGGGTCAAGCCCAATTTAAAACAAAAATTAAAAATTAAATTCAAAACCTTTTAATTTCCAAATAAATTCTCAAAGTAATCAAAATAAATTCTCAAAATATTTAAAATAAATCTTTGAAAAATACGGGATCTTACAATACTAATACTGACATATAACTCGGTATCAATATTAGGTTTGAGGTAGAATATGATATAAAATCATGATATCAATATCAGGGCTATGGTAGAATATGATATATAATCTTGATATTAATATCAGATATGGAACATATCCTAATATCTAAACATTGTTTATATATCAGGTCTCAGAAAGAATCTGATATCAAAACGTTATAGAATATCAGTTTTTAGTCAAAAACTGATATCGTTTAGTATGTCGGTTTCACAAAAGATAATTGGAATACAGCTTGTTATATCAGTATTTTTTCACCTAAAAAAGGATATCAATACATAAATTTGAGCCTGTACATAAATTTGGCCAGAAATTTGTGCAGGCATAAAATCTTTCATTCTCATTCCATATATTTCAATAATCACCAATAACAATATTCAAAGCTGCCTACAAATATCCAACAAGATAACCATATATTTTTTGTTTTGTAAAGGTCTAAACATACCACCAGCTTAATAACTAAGGCAATATTGCCTAACCTAATTGTTAAGACCTTTACAAAACCAAAAGAAGTTGTAATTAATGTACCAAACGCTGCCCACATGTACAAAATAGCATGGCAGCACCTAGCCTAATTAATCTGCAAATCAGCACTATATCTAGCTAGCTAGTTCTAACTTCAATTCTGCAATCCTTTACAAAATATTCATGGCAGCATGTGTGATCTAATTAAAAACACCAAATCTTCAATCTTCTTCCATGCTTTGCAAAAAATGAGCATGCACCACAACTTTCTTCTATCCCTAAAAAAGGCAAAACGTACACCACCAACCAATTAATTAACTTGTCGGTCTAAAGATAATTGTTCAGAAAATCTCTCCATTCCACTGCACCTCATCTATTTGATCTTGTATGTATCCGCTTCGCTTGGTCTTCATATTGGACCACTGAAAACATCAAAGAAACATATATTCTTAAATTTAATCACAAATTCATTGATCTCATAAGTTCTATATATTGAATACATGCATGCCTTATTAATCTCAATTTTCAACTAAACATGCATATGCATAAAGAATAAAAGCAAGTGAGAGTGGTACACAGCACTACAAAACCCACAAAATCAGTGGAACCTAAATCCACCACAAAATCAAACACAAAACTGCTCTAAACCACAGACCCAGCCATCCCAAGACCCAACCATAACCTCATTCAGACCCAAAATTGATGTGAGAAATTCTTAGAAATTAAAAAAATTAAAAGCTTAAAATCAAAGTACACCAAATAAATTTGAAACCCTAAGTGAACAGAATTGGAAGACACAGAAGAATTGAAGACACAGAAGAATGGAAGAAAGAGAATGCATGCAAAATTAAAGATATTTACCACTAAGACAGTGTATTGAGGATGTTCTGCTCTCGATCTTCTTGTCCTGGTGCAACCATCTGTCGAGAGGATCTTGAAGCGACTGCGGCAACGGGAAGAGAGAGGCTGGGGTGCGACTGGTCAGGTGAGAAGTGCGTCTGCGAAGGGAGAGGCTAAGAGTTAGATGGTGAGAGAGAGAAATGAGAGTGACAGAGCAATGAGAGTGAGAGAGACAGACGAACTCATCAGGAAGTCTTGGATCAATGGCGACGACGACGAGTGTGTGAGGTTGAGCTAAGAGAGTTTTTGGGAGTTGCGACTTTGCGAAAGAAAGAGACAGAGAAGTGAGAACTGATCGAGAGTGACTCAGAGATGGACCTAGGTTTTTGTTAGTATATAGAATTTGTGTTAAGTGTTGGGAGTTAGGTAGGACAAAAAAATTTAAGCGAGAAAAAAAAACATTACATATCAGGTGTGTCTAGATGTTAGGACAAAAAATTTATAAGTGATGTGTTAAGATATCAGTTGACAGTTTAGACTGATATATTTATAAATTCTTTAAAAAAAAGAAAATAATATATATTAGTATTAGAAAACCATGTGATTTCTAATAGAATTTAGAAATCAGCTAAAAAATTATTTAATATTATAATTTTTACAATATTAGTCGATTTCAAATTTAATATAAAAGAGACGATATTTATTGATAATATTATTGTAGTGTGGCCTACAATATGTAAGGAGGATTATAACAAAGGAAAAGAGAATAAAAGAACACAAACAAATACCTTTTTCAAAATATAATTCTCAAACCAACAAATTAATCATTCCATTTATTCGATATTCAAAGTAAATGTATCCTATCACATTATGTTCAAAAAGTGATTCTGAACAATAACCTTTGTGTTCAAATCACAGGTAATGTGTTTCCTTGTGATTCTGGAGGCAATAACCTTCTGAATAAATTGGAAAAGTTGAGGTTTCTAATTCAGTTTAGAATGTCTATGCCAACAAACTAATCAATCCATTTATTTGATATTCAAAGTACATGTATCCTATCACATTATGTTCCAAAAGTGACCAAATCACTACAAGAAATGTGAGCAAATACCACTTTTATTAGTTGCACAGAAAGGGGTGACAATTGAGAAATGAGGACCAAAGTGCCTCGATTTTAACAAAAATAAGTGGCAATTGAACAATAGAGACTAAAGTTCCTAATTGCCACCCCTTCCTGTGCAACTAAATGATAGTGCATTTTGCTCACATTTCTTGTAGTGAATGTACGTAGGCAAAATAGACAACAAACACAAACTGTGAGATTACAAAAACAGAAATTGTGAGACTATAAAACTATAGTCGATTTTTTCTTCAAGTCCCATCATTGATCCAGTTCGAAATGAAGAAAATTAAGAGGGAGACTTTAATGTGTTTCCAATGTCAACAACAAATCGGTATCTAACGTCTCCCTTGCCAAGACGTTCCATGGCAGTGCTCAAATAATCGATAGGGATAATTTCGATGTCAGCTGTTATCTTGTGCTTGGCTGCAAAATCAATCATCTCTTGTGTCTCCTTCATACCTCCAATGCCACTACCAGCTACAAGCTTCCTTCCTATATATGGTTAGAAAATAAATGGTTGTTAATACACAATCGGCCAATATATGCAAATGCACAACAAAACAATGATTAGAAACAATGGGAAATTAAGTGACGAAATTGGAAACAAATGTCAACAAATAAATCCTACTACTTCTCGTAGTTACGCCATATATATGCTTACCCATAAGCAAAGGAAAAACTGGAAGCTCAAGAGGCTTCTCTGGTGCACCAACCAGGACAAGCTTTCCATGAGACTTCAACAAACCAATCAAAGGCAACAGAGGGTGGACTGCAGAAACTGTGTCAATGATACCATCCATTGTTCCCATTGCAGCCTACAAAAATCAACAAAACAACATTAATTAGGCCACACATGAAAATCAACCCACTTAATTAAGGTTAGCATGGATCAAGGAAACTTGTTCAAATTTATAACCACCTGCATTTGATCTTGATCACGACTAACCACAAATGAATCAGCACCAAGATGTCCAATTGCTTCCTCTTTCTTATGAAGGGAGGTACTAATCACTGTGACCTTAACCCCCATGGCCTTGGCAAACTTGACGGCGACATGGCCTAGACCACCCAGTCCAACCACACCCACATGCATACCAGGCTTGTCAAGTCCAAAATATCTCAAGGGGCTGTAAGTTGTAATCCCAGCACATAGCAGAGGAGCAGCACCATCAAGTGGGAAGTTTTCAGGAATGTGAACTACGAAGTGCTCATCAACCACCATGTAGTCAGAGAAACCTCCATATGTGGTGGTTCCGTCATAGTACTTGGCACCGTAGGAGACTATCCATTTGGGGCAGTAATTCTCAAGGTTGTCGGCACAACTATCACAAGTGCCGCAAGATCCCACCATGCATCCAACACCTACCTTGTCTCCAACTTTGAATTTTTGTACTTTGTTGCCTACCTCTGTCACTACACCAACAATCTCATGCCTTCATTGCCCAATTAATAGTTAATTAAATGGTTATATAGCATATATAATCCAGTTCAAATGGATGATTAAAAGAGGGCTGCCTAAAACGGCTTATTATATATTGATATGACTACATAGTACATACGTACCCGGGAACCATAGGATAGGTAGAATGCCCCCATTCATTCTTAACCGAGTGAAGGTCCGAATGGCAGATCCCACAGTACAATACTTTGAATGTCACATCTTTCTCTCCAGTTTCCCTGCAACCAAACCCGATCGAGGGTTCAATTATTGAAAGACAAAATGAGCATGATCTTTGAAAAGGAAGAAGTATATACCCAGAAAATTAAGCATAAATAAATGAAACAGGAAATGGATGGAGATGATGCAATATTATATAATAAATATTAACCTTCTTGAAAAATTGAAGGGAGAGAGAAGACCAGATGTATCTCTGGCAGCCCATCCAATGGCTTTCTTGGGGTGCTCTTGCTCTGGAGATGTCACCATTCTCTCTCTCTCTCTCTCTCTCTCTCTCTCTCTCTCTCGTAAGTTATGTAGTACTTAGAATATATGAGACCTTAAAAGAGCTAGTGAGAGTGTCAGAAAGATTGAGAGGAGTTGTGAAGTCGAAGTGCAACCTTCATGTTATGTATAGTTAGAGGGGTTGGGCTGGGATGACGTATTGGGTGAGCAAATACAAGTAACGTACAACTTCAAAAGGGTCTTTATTCTTGGCTGCTAAGACGACTTTCATGGTAAAGTACTTCACTTATGTCCACAATGCGTAAGTGCTTACCACTTATAAATTTGACCCTTATTCTTGGCTGCTAAGACAACTTTCATGGAAAAGTACTTCACTTACGTCCACAATGCGTAAGAGCTTACCACTTACAAATTTTGGTTGGTGAATGGTGATCATAGATAAATTGTTATTATTTTATTTACATTAAAAGGAATCAAATTAAAGCCATCTTAATCCTAATTTTCATGAAAACCATATTGGGGTTTGAATGTTTTCTGTATATTGAATTAAAAACAGGAAGTGTGTACAAATCTTTATACAAGGGAAGAACAATATGAGGTCCCTATTTAGCTCCTACAAACAAGCTAATTCCTAACTATAAATGGAAAGAAATAATCTATACAATCAAAAAAATATTCTAGTTGACTTTACTATCTTCAACACTCCCCCTCAAGTTGGATGTATGTTGATGACAACCAACTTGTGCAGTAAAGTCTCAAATTGCGTGGAATTCAAGGCCTTTGTGAACAAGTCTGCTGGTTGAGAGTGCGTGGAAATGTAGGCTGTTCGGATTAACCCTGATTGCATCTTTTCACGAACCAGATGGCATTCAATTTCTATGTGCTTAGTTCGTTCGTGAAACACCGGATTTGAGGCAATGTGTAAAGCTGCCTTTTTGTCGCAATACAAGTGAGCTGGTTGAGGGTGTCTGACTCTCAAATCATTCAAAATGTATTTCAATCATGTAACTTTACAAGTGGTGGTGGCCATGGAACGATATTCCGCTTCCGCAGTTGAGCGAGCCACTGTAGTTTGTTTCTTGGCTCTCCAAGAAATGGGTGATTGTCCAAAGAGTATACAATACCCAATCACTGATTTTCGAGTGTCTCTGCATCGTGCCCAATCCGCATCACAAAAGGCATTAAGTTGAATTGGACTAATAGCAGAAAGAAAGATACCTTGGCCTGGTGTTCGTTTGATGTACCTTAGTACTCTATGGGCTGCTTCCAAATGTGGAACCCTTGGTTTACCCATGAATTGACTTAAAACATGCACTGCATGTGATAAGTCTGGTCGGGTAATCGTTAAGTATATTAGACGTCTAACCAGCCTCCGATAAGAGGAAGCATCAGTTAAGAGCTCTCCATTGTCCTTAGTTAGTTTCAAATTCTGCTCCATAGGAGTTTCAGCAGGTTTTGCTCCTAGAAAACCAATGTCATCCAATATTTCTAGAGCATATTTTCTTTGTGACAATGAAATTCCCTTTGTTGAGCGTGCTACCTCAAGACCCAAGAAGTATTTTAATGGACCAAGGTCCTTGAGCTTGAAACACTGATTCAAGAAACATTTTGTTGTCTCAATCTAGTTCATATCATTCCCTATTAAGATGACATCATCAACATAAACTAGGAGGGCAGTGAATGAACTTCCCTGGGAACGGATGAACAGTGAGTAATCCGCCTTTGATTGTTTGTATCCAGCAGCACTAAGAGCAGAAGATAGCTTCAAGAACCATTGTCTTGAGGTTTGCTTTAGGCCGTACAATGATTTGTGAAGCTTACATACCCCAGTCTCCCCCTTTCGTCCGTATCCAGGAGGAAGGGACATGTAGACGTCTTCATGGTTGACATCGTGTTGATGAAGATGCCAACAACGAGCAGAGGCAATGGCAAGGAGGAGGCGGACGGTGACCAACTTGGCAACGGGGGCAAAAGTCTCCCTGTAATCGAGTCCCTCTACTTGACTGTACCCTTTCGCAACTAATCGAGCTTTCTACCGTTCGATGCTCCCATCAGATTGAAGTTTAATCTTGTAAACCCATTTGCAGCCAATAGGCTTCTTTCCAAGAGGAAGAGGTTGAAGGGACCATGTGTGATTGGCTTCAAGTGCTGCTATCTCATGTCTCATGGCATCACACCATTGGGGAACCTGAATGGCCTGGGAAAAATGCCGAGGCTCTATGGCAAGGGTCACAGCAGTAGTAAAAGCATAATGTTTTGGAGACAAATGTGTGTAAGACAAATAGTGTGAGATAGGGTGAGACGTACCGTTCATTTGAGCCAATGCCGAGGTTGATGACGAGTCGGGCTGAGATGGGAGTTATTCTGCAAGATGAAATTGTTGATAACGATCGGGAGGCTTTGTTGGTCGAGTGAGGTGTCGAGTGGGCGGTTGTGGTACTGGAGGAGAAGACGAACCAGGTAAAAGAGGAGAGGATAGGTCTGACCTCTCAGGAGGCAATTCATTGGAAGAAAGAATGGTGTCAGGTTGTGTGGGCGAAGGAGATTGACCCAAAGTGCTTGTGAGTGTGTCATCAGAGGGGAGGTCAAGTGGACTAGGAAGCACAACTGTGTCATGAGCAGTGGAAGTGGTGGATTTAGCGGAGTAGGGAAAAGTGTACTCGTGAAAAATCACATCTCTAGAGGTGAAAGTTTTCCCTGAAGCTATATCATAGACCTTGTACCCCTTTTGACCATACGGATACCTAAGAAACAAGCATTTTGTTGCACGAGCATCAAATTTAGAGGGCCTATGGGCATGAGTAGAAGCAAAACATAAGCATCCAAATACTCGTAGGTGGGAGTAAATGGGTTTGGCTTGAAACAACATTTCATAGGGAGAGTTTCCTTGAAGAAGTTTTGTTGGGGTTCTATTGATAAGATAAGTGGTGGTTAAGATAGCATCCCCCCAAAAACGTTTAGGTAGGTTGGCTTGAAACAACAAGGCTCTAGCTACGTTTAGGAGATGGCGATGTTTTCGCTCAGCCACCCCATTTTGTTGAGGGGTGGCGACAGAACTTCGTTGATGTATGATTCATTTTGTTGAATAAAATTGCACAAGTTTTAATTCTGGACCATTGTCACTTCGAATGATTTTAACTTTGGAAGAGAATTGTGTTTCGGCAAGGTTGACAAATGATATGAGAAGGTTTTGTGTGTCTGACTTGTGATGCATCAAATAGAACCATGTACACCTAGTGTAATCATCTACAATGGTGAGAAAGTAACGGGCCCTAGTAATAGATGCAACATGGTATCTTCCCCAAATATCAACATGTATTAGCTCAAAAGCTCTATGGCTAGAAATAGAACTTGATGGAAACTTTAATCGAGTTTGTTTAGCTAATGGGCAAACCAAACAAGTGCTAGTATTATCACGAGATTGAACATCATTTATTGGAAGGGAAAGAGAGTTTAAAACTTTATTAGAGAGGTGCCCTAATCGCTGATGCCAGAGATGTGATGAAATCACTGTGGTTGTACGTTGAGGAGAAGGCTTTTTGATGGAATGGCAAGCTACTACTTTCTTGAGATCAAGGTAATAAAGGCCTCCCCACTCAGTGCCCGTCCCAATCATCTTCCTCGAGCGTTGGTCCTGAATCATACACACACGATCAGAAAGTATAGTGAGACAATGAGATTGGCTATTTAGCTTACTGATGGATATGACATTTAAATGGAAAGATGGCACACAAAGGACATTCTTAAGGGTTAGAAATAGAGAGAAGACAACCGTCCCAACATGAGTGACAGGAGCATATGTACCATTTGGAAGCTCAACAACACGATTTTGAACAGTTACACATGTAGTTAAGAGTGTATGAGAACAAACCATGTGATCAGTTGCACCACTGTCCAATATCCATAGTGTATTCTTACTGGATGTAAGTAAGCAGATTGATTTACCTGAGAAATCATTTGGGACAGAAGAACTACCAGCATGGTTGGCCATGGAGTTGCCCTTACTATTGCGTTGCAGGAGGCTCATAAGCTGCTGGCACTGCTCCGGTGTGAATGGGAAAGAATTGGAGCTTTCATTCTTTTCTATGGCCTGGGAGGAAACTTGATTGCCTCTTGAATGACTTGACCTAGAAATATAGTTGCGTTGCCCAGGTTGATTAGACTTCTGAAGTTTGTGGCATGTCTCCATAGTATGACCATTCCATCCACAAAAATCACACTTCAAGTGAGAACGGCATGTCTCTGATGTATGCCCAACTTTGTCGCAAGTGTCACATTTGAGATGGTTGTTCTTTTTCCCTATTTTGCTCATGGTTCTGTTAGATATAACCAATGCCATAGCTTCAGTGTTTTGTCCTCTCCCATTAGCAACATCACATTGTCTTTCATGTTGGGAGACAAGTGAGTGTGCACGGTTGACAGTGGAAAAAGGGTCCATAAGCAGTATTTGTCCCCGCATTGCTGTGTAAGACTCATTAAGTCCCATTAGGAACTTCATTGTTTTTTGGTTTTGCTGGTAATCCAGAACTTCTTTCATGGTACCACAGCTACAATCAGGGATCGAGCACAGGGCTGCTCGTTCATCCCATAAACCCTTTAGTTTGGTGAAATACATCCCAACGGTCATGGAACCTTGAACACAGTGATGAATTTCTTTCTCAACATGGAACAAATGAACCATATTGACTTGTGAAAATCTTTTGCTCAAATCAGTCCAAATCTCACGAGCATCAGGACAGTATATGACGCTTGTAGATATGCCTTTGGAAATTGAGTTTAAAAGCCAAGATTTTACCAGATCATTGCAACGAGTCCATTGTCGAAGGTCGGCAAGATGGTTGGCTTCTCGATGGTTCCGTAAATGAAACCTAGCTTGTTCTTGGCACTTAACGCCATAACCATGGCACGGCTCCACGTGCTGTAGTTTCCTTCATCCAGCGGTTGTGATACAAGAACCACCCTAGGTTGATCTGAGTGATGAAGATGAAACAGATGATTTGGATCATCATATCTGCCTGACTCTGTTTTGGAGGAACCAGACCCTTTCTTTGATTCCTCTTTGAAGGAATCATATCCTTTCTTCGAATCCTGATCATTTGTCATGACGGAAGTAGGAACGCTTGTTGTATCAACGAGATGGGTTTAGGCCACCAAGATCGAATGATGCTCTGACACCATCATGAAAACCATATTGGGGTTTGAATGTTTTCTGTATATTGAATTAAAAACAGGAAGTGTTTACAAGTCTTTATACAAGGGAAGAACAATATGAGATTCCTATTTAGCTCCTACAAACAAGCTAATTCCTAACTATAAAAGGAAAGACATAATCTATACAATCAGAAAAATATTCTAGTTGACTTTACTATCTTCAACAAATTTTTTGTCTCATCCCATCCTTCCTCATAATTTGGCTAACCCTGACAGCCTAGACAAATCATGTTTTGTTGACATGAATTTTAAATAACAAATTTTGGCTGCACAAATGTGAGCGGATCAATTGGCGCCACCAACTAAAAATGGACATATTTTATCTTTTTAAAATTATTATTGACCAGAACAACGGACACAATCATTTTTTTTTCGACCAAAGAATTATTTTCGTCCGTTGCTAACAATCTTAGTTACTGTTGCAAGAATCGCTTACAAAAAATATTTTAAAAAATATCATTTGTCTTCTTATTGTATATACATGTAAAAAATTAGTAATTCAACATAAAACCCAATGGACAATATGAAAAACAACGTGAGCTGATTGTCTCTTATGTCGTTGGTAGGAAAACAGCAACGTGGCACAGTTGGGCAAAAACATGTGCAACAAGAAGGAGCCTCACTATTTCACTCACTGCGGGAGGGACCACCCCACTATGCATATTAACTATTAAGTTCCCTGGATTGGGTCACAAGCTCTTTCTCAACCAAAGAGCAAATGTCATATCACCTCCTTAATATATTGACCACTCTTTAACCATATATTTCTTGGCGAAAAGACCAATTAATATCCAACAAACTGAGATATTGGGTGAAAACCTCAATGCTTCAGGTTGATGTATTTCATATATTTATAAACTATATATATTTGGGAATTTATGTCATTTAAAATTACCTACAGGGAATTTAATAAAAACCAAATCTAACTACAAAGACCTTAGTACGTAAAAATCAAGTCAAACTATATATAAGAACTTTAAATTAATGTCGTCCTAAGGAATATGTATTTTCACTTGACCACACCACTTATGAAATAATGATATATATTTCTTCGGATTGTAAACGTTAGACAACTAGAAGAGTAATAATCTTAAAGACTGTAAAGATCTTAGCGAAAATTGAATCAAAGTTGAGAAATTATTTTTGTAATCATCTTGCCCATTTTAAATGCTATTTTATTGCACTTCTTATACTAGGAAGTCTAGAAAAGTACTATAAACTGAAAACGTACAAGCGATTTTGAGAAATAACGTTCTCGCTCTGCTTCTTATATGTGTAATTTAGGAGATCCCTGTGATTCTGGAGGCAATAACCTTCTGAATAAATTGGAAAAGCTGAGGTTTGTAATTCAGTTTAGAATGTCTATGCCAACAAACTAATCAATCCATTTATTCGAAATTCAAAGTACATGAATCCTATCACATTATGTTCAAAAAGTGACCAAATGTACGTAGGCAAAATAGACAACAAACACAAATTGTGAGATTACAAAAACAGAAATTGTGAGACTACAAAACTATAGTCGATTTTTTCTTCAAGTCCCATCATTGATCCAGTTCGAAATGAAAAAAATTAAGAGGGAGACTTTAATGTGTTTCCAATGTCAACAACAAATCGGTATCTAACGTCTCCCTTGCCAAGACGTTCCATGGCAGTGTTCAAATAATCGATAGGGATAATTTCGATGTCAGCTGTTATCTTGTGCTTGGCTGCAAAATCAATCATCTCTTGTGTCTCCTTCATACCTCCAATGCCACTACCAGCTACAAGCTTCCTTCCTATATATGGTTAGAAAATAAATGGTTGTTAATACACAATCGGCCAATATATGCAAATGCACAACCAAACAATGATTAGAAACAATGGGAAATTAAGTGACGAAATTGGAAACAAATGTCAACAAATAAATCCTACTACTTCTCGTAGTTACGCCATATATATGCTTACCCATAAGCAAAGGAAAAACTGGAAGCTCAAGAGGCTTCTCTGGTGCACCAACCACGACAAGCTTTCCATGAGACTTCAACAAACCAATCAAAGGCAACAGAGGGTGGACTGCAGAAACTGTGTCAATGATACCATCCATTGTTCCCATTGCAGCCTGCAAAAATCAACCAAACAACATTAATTAGGCCACACATGAAAATCAATCAACTTAATTAAGGTTAGCATGGATCAAGGAAAGTTATTCAAATTTATAACCACCTGCATTTGATCTTGATCACGACTAACTAAAAATGAATCAGCACCAAGATGTCCAATTGCTTCCTCTTTCTTATGAAGGGAGGTACTAATCACTGTGACCTTAACCCCCATGGCCTTGGCAAACTTGACGGCGACATGGCCTAGACCACCCAGTCCAACCACACCCACATGCATACCAGGCTTGTCAAGTCCAAAATATCTCAAGGGGCTATAAGTTGTAATCCCAGCACATAGCAGAGGAGCAGCTCCATCAAGAGGTAGGTTGTCTGGAATACGAACTATAAAGTGTTCGTCGGTCACCATAATGTCAGAGTAACCTCCATATGTGATGGTTCCGTCATGGTACATGCCATTGTAGGTGAGTATGAATTTGGGGCAGTAATTCTCCAAATTGTTGGCACAATCATCACAAGAATGGCAAGCTCCCACAATGCATCCAACACCGACCTTGTCTCCAACTTTGAATTTTTGTACTTCGTTGCCTACCTCTGTCACTATACCAACAATCTCATGCCTGCATTGCCCAATTAAGTTCACATAATTTGGATAGTTAAATTAAATGGATACCCATTCAAATGGATGATTAAAAGAAGTTACGCCGGAGAATAAATGAGAGGCTGCCTAAAAATGTTGATTACTATATTGATACGAGTACGTACCCGGGAACCATAGGATAGGTAGAATGCCCCCATTCATTCTTAACCGAGTGAAGGTCCGAATGGCAGATCCCACAGTACAATACTTTGAACACCACGTCTTTCTCTCCAGTTTCCCTGCACCCAAATCAGTTCAATAATTAAGAAACTGTGATCTAGAAAATCATAAATAAATAAATAAATGAAGCAAGAAATAGATGGAAAAGATGGAATATATAATTAGAAATAACCTTCTTGAGAATTTGAAGGGAGAAAGAACACCAGATGAATCTCTGGCAGCCCATCCAAAGGTCTTCCTGGGGTGTTTTTGCTCTGGAGATGTCACCATTTTTTCTCCTGTGATTAACTTAATTGTAAGTTATGACACGCACCTGCTGCAGCTAGTATATAAGATGAGACCTTAATTATAAGATGGAGATCGAGTGAGAGTGTGAAAGAGATTGAGGGAGTTTATGCACAAATATATAGAGGGGATGTGGTTGGGGATTTGTAAGTATTAATTAGTATAATAGTAAGTTATCAAACGCACCTGCATCGATCAAATAGTTAGTATTTTTTTTTTTGGTCAACTAATAGTTAGTATATATATAGGAGGACTTTTAGTTGTGCCCCATCGAATATTCGAATTGCGTTCCTTTTCATGCCATCATGTACATGTAAAAATAATCAAGATGTCTAATAGTCATGAAACGCACCTACATCGATCTAATAGTTAGTATATATATATGATGGTGTTGCTCTGGGCTGACGTATCGGGTGAGGTAATACAAACTCAAAGGAGAATTAAGGCTTGTGTAACCGCGGAGAGAGAGAGAGAGAGAGAGAGAGAGAGAGAGAGAGAGAGAGAGAGAGAGAGAGAGAGAGAAGAGAGAGAGAGAGAGAGGATACCACAGCTGATATCCTGGGCATGTAAGTCCCTCTCAACTCAAAGAGGGTCTGCTGTACGAGTGTACGTCATCACACTGCGTAAGAGCTTACATACATAAATTTTTGTTTATTCTATTTGAATACATAAATCTTTGGTTGTTGATTCTAAAGAAATGGTTTTTTTTTATCAAGTAGTTATTAGTCTAGTGGGATTTAAGAAAAAAAAATTATGGGTACATATTAAAAAATATGGATACGTATAATTGCAACACAATACACAAATATAGTACTACTAAACAATAGTACTCCTATTTTGACCAAATGATAAATAAAATGTTGTAAAAGCATGTAGAAAATAGGGTCTGTGGAAAAGAGAGGCAGAAAGAATATAATCTGTCTATTTCATTCATCTTATAAATATCCTTATATAGAGGTAGAGTTTACTAGGGTTTTGTATATTTACTAGTATACCCCTACAACTAATTAAAGAAATAGTCACACATAATTATATATTTACAACACTCTCCCTTGGATATTCCATATCATTAGTGTTGTCTATGCTATGCGCTTCTAAGTTGCCTCGGTAAAACCTTGCCAGGTAATAAAAACCCTGTGGGAACAAAAACAACCCTGGTCGAAGGAAAAAGAGTGCAATGCGTGTGAGTGTGAAGCAGTCGCATCAGAACCTCGAAAGTAGGTGAAGTCATATCTTCTGGATCATAAGCAAATAGTATGTCTATGGGAGCGGAATGCAGTAGAGTTGCTATACCAAAACCTTATCCGGTAAACCCAATGGGAAAAACCCATGGTCAAAGGGAAAAGATGCAAATGCATATATATCAGATTAACACATCTTCAGGATGTAGTATGAGTAGGGTAACCATGCCAAGATGTGCCTCATTAAAACCTTGTCAGGTAACAAAACCCAGTGGGACAAAATAACCCTGAACGAATGACAAAAGAGTACACGATTGTCAAGCGAGTATGCTTCGGGATAATCCACCTGATGTCGACTCCCCCTGAAAACTACATACTAGGTAAATCAGCCAATCTACGTAAACCAATATCTCGAACATGCATCAAGAACGTGAACTTTGGTAGTGACTTGGTGAAGAGGTCTGTATGGTTGTCTTGAGATCGGATCTGCTTAACTTCAATCATCTGATGCTCTTGTTGTTGTTGATTGAAGAAGAACTTCGGTGCAATATGTTTGGTGTTGTCACCTTTGATGAAACTCGTCTTCATCTGTTAAATGTAAATGGCATTATCCTCATAAATAATTGTTGGTTCATTAGTGGTGGAATGCAGCCCACACTTATTTCGAACATGCTTGGAAACTGCTCTTAGCCATATACATTCACGAACTGCTTCATGAAGGGCTAGAATCTCAGCATGATTCTAAGAGGTAGCAACAAGGGTCTATTTCGTAGACCTCCAAGATATTGTTGTATTCCCAATGGTAAAGACATAACTAATTTGGGAACGCGCCTTGTGCAGGTCTGATAGATACCATGCGTCAGCATATCCAACAAGGTAGGCATCATTCCGAGGATCAAGGGGGTTCGATCCATTCCTTGATGCGTAGCTAGGGATATAATAAGCCCATATCCGTCGTACCTCTAAGGTAGCGAAAAATGTCTTTTATACCATCCAGTGGCAGCGTGTTGGCGCAGAGCTATATCTATCTAACAAGTTCACAACGAATGAGATGTGTGGTCTATTACATTGAGCCAAGTACAATAATGCACCTATTGCACTTAGATATGAGACTTATGGTGCCAATATATATTCGTTATCATCTACGGGACGAAACAGATCTTTCTTAGGATCTAGACTACGGACGATCATAGGCGTGCTAGAAGGCTTCGCTTTATCCTCATTAAAGCGCCTTAACATCTTTTGAATATAATTCGATTGATGGATCAGAATTTCATCTGCACGGTACTCGAGCTCTAGGCTGAGACAAAAATTTGTTCTTCCAAGATCTTTCATCTCGAATTCCAACTTTAGGTGTTTAGCTGTTTCCTTGATCTCTTCAGGAGTACTAATTAGATTCATGTCATCGACATAAACAACTACAATAGCAAAACCGGAACTTGTTTTCTTAATAAACACGCAAGGACATAGATCATTATTCACATATCTCATCCTGATCAAATACTCACTTAGACGGTTATACCACCTCCGTTCGGATTGTTTCAATCCATAAAGTGAACGCCTCAAAGTAATGGAGAGCGTGTTCCGTGGTCTGGAACTATTTGCATCGGGTGTCTTAAGTCCTTTGAGAACTTTCATATATATCTCTGTATCAAGATCCTCATAGAGATAAGAAGTGACCACATCCATAAGCTGCATACTCAGTTTTTTGGAAACTACCAAACTGATAAGGTAGCGGAACGTTATGACGTTCATTACGGGGGAATACACTTCCTCGTAATCAATCTCAGGGCGTTGAGAAAATCCTTGCACCACTAGACGAGCTTTGTATCTCACAATCTCGTTTTTCTCATTACGCTTCCTTACAAATACCCATTTAAATTCTACATGTTTAACATGGGGAAGGTGTAGGAACGACATGCCCAAACACCTTTCTCTTTGTCAAGGAATCTAATTCGACCTGGATTGCTTCTTTCCATTTTGGCCAGTCGTCTCGACGTTGACATTCATCAACGGAGCGAGGTTCAATGTCATCGCTAGTTATAATTTTAGTAGCTACCGCGAACACAAATATATCATTGATGATAATCTCATTTCGATTCCAGAGTTCACTTAAACATGCATAATTTATAGAGATCTCTATTTTCTCGGGAGTGGGTTCAAACGTTGAAGCGTCCCCCAACGCCGTTTCTTCTGGGACGGACCCATAATTTGGAACTATTTTGTGAGATGGATCGATTGAGATCGCGATGTCAAAGGGACTCATTTGTGCTAAATTTATCATTTTCCGAGAATAAGAGTCCATCAAACCTGGTAGTCAACCTTACTTCTGGGCAGGGACATATGACTGGTTAGCTGCTATGGTCGTACCTCGTCCATCTGGGACAACACGTCCTTAGGGGACGGATATCCTTGCAGGCACGTTTGCAGCAGGTATATGTGCTCTCGTCACTTTAGCTAGATCAGAGAATGCGTCTGGCATATTATGGGCTATACTCTGTAGATCTAGAATTCTCCGCATTTCGCTATCACCTTGTGCGGTTCAGGGATCAAGATGAGACTTAGTGGGGACATTCCACGTCAATTCACGTCGTTCTTCAGGAACGGTGACGTTCCTATCTCCCCCTAACGGCGTGAAGACTGTCTTATCAAAGTGACAATCCGCAAATCTGGCGGTAAAGAGATCGCTTGTCAAGGGCTCTAAAAAGCGTTTAATGGAAGAGGATTCATAATCGACATATATGCCCATCGTTCGTTGAGGACCCATTTTGGTACGTTGTGGCAGCGCAACTGGCACGTAAACTGCATACCCAAATACGCGTAAGTACAAAACGTTAGGTTCGTACCCAGTCACCAGCAGTAACGCGGAGTAAGGTTGGGTAGTAGTGGGCCTCAACTGTACCAACATGGCTGCATGCAAGATTGCATAGCCCCACACAGAAATTGGAAGCTTGGTGCGCATAACCAAGGTTCGTGCGATCATTTGTAATCTTTTAATGAACCCTTCTACGAGATCATTCTGGGTGTGAACATGGGGAACTAGATGTTCAACATCAATCCCAAGGGACATGCAATAATCATCGAAAGTTTTCGATGCAAACTCTCCGGCATTATCAAGTCTCCTGGACTTTATAGGATAATCTGTATGGTGAACCTTCTGGGCGAAAAGTTTAGCAAAAGCAGCGTTTCTTGTGGACAATAGTGTAACATGTGATCACTTTGTCGATACATCAACCAAAACCATGAAATATTTAAATGGTCCGTATGGTGGTTGGATAAGTCCACAAATATCCCCTTGTATCCTTTACAAGAAAATGGTGGAGTCTTTACTAGTCTTTGCATATGATGGTCTAGTATTCAACTTTCTAAGCGAGCAAGTTTGGCAAAGTGTGTTACTAAACACAAGATCCTTATTAGTAAGGGGATACCCGTGTGATGAATTGAGGATACAACGCATCATACTTTGACCTAAGTATCCCAACTGGTCATGCCATAGCAAGAAATTGCTCGAATTGGTTAACTTCTGGTTAACTATGTGATTGGCCTCAATCGATCTAACGGTGGTTATGTAGAGACTGTTCGAGAAGCATTTCAATTTCTCCAATGTACGCTTCTGGTCATACAAATTGGAGGTTATGCAAAGATATTCCACTTCATTTTCTTCAGTGGTTTCAACGTGATAACCGTTGGCTCGAATATCCTTAAAACTCAACAACGTTCTTCTGGAACTTGGAGAATATAAGGCCTCATTAATGGTAATTCAGTACCATTGGACAACATAAAAATGGGCTTTGCCATGGCCTTCTATCAAGTTGGATGTTGAGTGCTCATTTTACACTATTTTATGATACTAACTCCCTAACTCAGAGTGCAAGAACTCGATATTTTGTGTGTTGTTAGTTTGTTTTTGTTTTTATAGGATAAAATGAGCAAAGAAGAGAAAAGGAGCCAAAAAGATCATTTTTAGACATTTCCTAGTCAAACTAGGAAAAGTGGAGAAATCCTGGTCAAACCAGGAAAGGGGCCGAAATCCTAGTCAAATGAGGATTCCTAGTCACACTAGGAAACATCAAGTCCAGAATGATCATTGCAGAGCCAGAAATGAGAAATCCTGATTGAACTAGGAAACCTAACCCAAGTAGGGAAATGAGTCCTAATGACACTAGGAGACCCCAGAGGCAATATGGTCATTAAGAGAAGTCGAAATGGATAAGGAATTCTTCATTTACAAGAAATCCTAGTTGCACTAGAAAATGTTGGTCAAAGTCAACTCTACAAAGTCAAGGTTCCAAAAGCTTCTAGAAGGTGGTGGACATCCATAGAAATGAGGGGCAAAATGGGAAGTCAAAAGTCAAGGGCCCATGGGCCTAAGGGATGCCGACCCAAGATGGGCCATGCATACACATGCATGGGCCCAAACCCTAGCAGCCCAAAGTCCATGCGTAAGGAGCAAGATGGCAGCCCATGCATGCGCATGCATGCCATACAAACCCTAGCAGCCAAGGAGCCCATGCGCAAGCCCAAGATGCAAGCCCAAGATGCAAGCCCAAGATGGAAGCCCATGGAGTGAAACCCTAGCCCATCTTGTGCAAGCCACTTCAGCCTAACACATGTGAGCCCAATGCACATCAAAGCCCAAGACCAGCAGCCCATGCGCAAGGAAGGAACCCTAACTGGCCCTTGCGTGAGTCACTTAAGCCCAAGGACAAAGCCTTGCCGCAAGCCCATCACTCCAAAACCCTAGCTGCTGCGCAAGTCTCTTCTCCTTGCCTCCCAAGGATTTCTCTCCTACTGATCTCTATAAATTCATATCTTCAATTCAGAAAGGGGGTTCTCAAGTTCTCCTCTTCTTTTAATTTTCGAAACCCTAGCAGCCCCCTTTCTTTTCTCTTGCCGCACGCCCTAGCAGCCACCTTCTTGTGTGCTTTCTTTTATTTTGTGTTGAATTGAAGACAGAGGATCAAGTGAAGCCGCAGCCACCACCACCAAGTCGCACCACCTAGCAGCAGCTCTTTCCAGCAGCCGCGTCTTCACCATCTTGCTGCCACCTTGCCGAGCACCTCAGCCTCCTTGCCGTGGAGCCCCAGGCCGAGCAGCCCCAGTGTACACCACCATTGCAGCCGCACCTTCACCTTGCTGCACCGGCTTGATCTCTCTTCCTTTTATTTTTATTTCCATTATTTTAATTATGCATTGTTTATTTGTGGATTTAATTATGCATAGCTAAATATTGGGCTAGGGCTAGGATGAAGCCCTAGCATTGCTGTTCATTTTCACTATGGATTATCAATAATTTAATTGTTTATATGTTGACAAATCTTGGATCTCTATTTAAATTGACTTTATTTGTTTTGCATCTTTGACTGATCACCTTAGGTTGCATGCATCTAGATTTATGTTGTGAAACTAAACAAGCTCGGAAGGATGATAGTTTCAATAGCCAACAAGTGGGTATCCTAAGATAATATTCATGAGAAAAGAGATCATAGAAGACATAGGGTACATTAATTTGGAGCTATGCGCTATGTGTTTGTCACTCTCACAGATTGTAATGACTCTTGCATGGGTAACAGCTGCCTTAGCTTGAACTAGGGAACATGCAAGTTAACTGGCTAAGGAAGGCCCAAGAAGCTCTTAGTTTATGCACAGTAAGGGGAGTAATTGCTAAAAGTGACTAGCCAAACCTTTTAGTAGATGAACTTTGTCAACATGTTTATACTTTGATTGTTAATATCCATAGTAAAGTGAATGGTATGCTAGTGGTGGATTCTGACCCCTAGTGTTTCTTTATTATTGTTTTATCCAAATTCATTCCATTTGTTATTTTAAAGTTTCGCTATTTATTTATTAGTCGGTCCAGTTCCAAAAACCAATCAAAACCCCCATTTGCGTGTGTGAGTTAGAGTTGAGTTAATTGAATTTAATTGAGTTAGTAATCGTACACTAATACAATTCCCTGAGGGATCGACCTCGTATTTGTAAGCTTTGCTACTCCGCGATTCGTGCACTTGTGAGTTAACCTAGAGCTTAGAAAAGGTTATTTAATTTGTTCTAGGAAAACATACAACATTGGATTGGCTTGATATGGTTGTCACATAGGTATGAGTAAGCAATAAGTTTGAAAAATATTTCCGATCTTAGAATATGGTGTGCGTAGTAGCACTGTCTGCCAGACAACAAACTTCCCCACTAAACATGCTTATTCATAATTTTAATTGAATAGATCACATGTATGAAAATAACTTAATTGAATTAAATAATATTCGAGCATAACCAAATTTCCAAAACAAATAATCCAAGTCAAAAATCACCAAAAGAATCCGAATAATAAACATTATTCAGAAAATAAATACGGAACAATGCCGATCATATCCATGTCATCCAGTTTTTAGTCCTCGAAGTGTCCAGTTTTAGCCTAGAAATTAGTGACCTCTAGGGTGGTATCCATAAGAAATGATCCCTCAACGAGGTTGGTCTCTCGAGTTCCGCGACTGGCATAATACTCATCTACAGCTTGCGCTGATGCACGGTAGGGGCGGGACCAATGATCAGTTCCTCCACATCAGTAATAGAGATCATTCTGATTCTGATTCTGATTCTGATTCTGGTGGCGACAGGCTCAACCAGTGTTCCTCTCATTTTAAGTTCTTGGGGCCGATAGACTGTGGTTCCTACCACGTTGGCCTCAGTCATACAGGTCATTCCTCTGAGAACCTTTCCTTCCATATCTCGGGCGGTCGGACTTTGCGTCCTTTCCATGACCTCGATATCCTCTTTCGCGGTTTGAATCGCGATGAGCAACAACGTTTGCTTCAGACAATGGTGCTATTTTAGTACCGACAGGTCGAACTTGATCATTTCTCATTAATAAGTTGTTCTTTTCAGCGAACAATAAATTAGTGATCAATGCCGAGAACTTGGTAAAATTCATCTCCATGTATTGTTATTGCAGGATCAAACATGAGGTAGGGAAAGTGGAGAAAGGCTTCTCCAATAGGTCAGCTTCAGTGAGCTCCTCTCCACCAAATTTGAGGAGTGACCGAACCCAGCAGATTCCTGAATTATACTCATTCAAGGATTTGAAATCCTGGAAACGGATGTTCTGCCAGTCATGTCTTGCTTCAGGCAAGAAAATGGCCTTCTGATTATTAAACCGCTCTTCCAGAGCGACCCACAGAGCGACCCAAAGAGCTCCTGGATCCTCTTCAGCGAGGTACTCAACTTGGAGTGCTTCCTCCATATGTTTCCTAATGAAGATCATGACACTTGCTTTAAGGGACTCTGCGACAACATTGTCAACATTAATTGTTGACCTCATCTTCTTGGTAGTTAAATGAAGCTTAACATCTTGAGTCCACTTTAGATAGTTTCTTCCGGAAACTTCCAATACGACAAAATCAAGCTTGTTGAGATTTAACATTCTTTGGTTGAAAGGAACAAATAATCATAATAATGCTTTGAGCAATAACATCCATAAGCAACAAGTAAGAACTTCAAGTTCTATAACATGGTATAGACATGTAAAATCTACTGGTTTTATCATGTATGATGAATTTATGAAGGAAACTTCAGGTTCCTTATATGGCATCATTGAAGCTATAGGTTCAATATTTATGAATGAACTACTGGTTCATTAATTACCTGCAATTTCTACACATATATTCTAGTGTAAAAATTAAAACAAGTAAAATATTTATATACCTAAGTAGAACAGAAAAATATCACAGAATTATTTGAATAAAAGTTTCTGGCATTTAGAGTATATTTATTAAATGGTTTGTATATTAACAAGAAACCATCAGCAGCATAGTGGTCAAGGAATAAGGTTGTGCACAAGAGGTTGTACACCTTGCTGACGTGGATGCCTGCGTGGCAGCTTGGTGGCGCATGCATGGCGCTGACGTGGCAACTTGGTGGCGCCTGCATGGCACTAACTTGGCAGTCCACGTGGGCTGGCGCATTGGGCCTGGGCTGCTACACGGTCCTGCTGGCAGCAAGGCCTGCTGCGCGAGGCAGCTCCGAAGGTTGGCAGCGCGAGGAGGTGCTGCTGTTGGCAGCGAGGGACTGAGGTACAGAGAGGCTGCAAGGCTGCGAGGCTGGCAGCATGGCAGCGAGGCAGCCGCCGCGTAGGGTGGTTTTCGATCACCCAAATAAATTCTTTCCATTTTTTTTTAATCATTCAACCCAAATACATGTATAAAATATATAATCTCAAATAAATCAATCTCATAAATTTAGGGTTCGTGCTTCATAGGAATTTTTTAATCAATCAAGGTTAAATAATCATGAACATAGAATTATTTTATAAAACCTACTTGGTTGAAGAACAGATTGAATGATGATCCTTTATTGTTTGGCAATCCACAATCCAAAGAGATTTTCGTGCTAATAACGTGTTGTAAAAGTATGTAGAAAATAGGGTTTGTGGAAAAGAGAGGCAGAAAGAATATGATCTGTCTATTTCATTCATCTTATAAATATCCTTATATAGAGGTAGGGTTTACTAGAGTTTTGTATATTTACTAGTATACCCTTATAACTAATTAAAGAAATAGTCACACATAATAATATATTTACAACACAAAACAACAAGTTAGTACATTTTAATTGTACCAAATGTGTATTTTTTGGTCAATAAGAGCAGATGTATTAAAACTTAAAAGCCCAAAAGGCGAGCTCACAACACATAAGCCCAAAACCTGGCAAAAACCAAAACAAGGGCACAACCCATCAAACAAACAAAAAACAAACAAACTACAAACAAGAAAACACACACTACAACAAATATGGCTTAAAGCCACCTTAAATTGAAACTAAATTGAAATTAGTGACCAATGACATTTTTTTGAGTCACCAATTAATACTTTAGTTGTTTTAAAAAATTTTAGTGGAGTTAATAGTTATTTTATGATCCACTAATTTGTACAATAGTTGACTAAGAAGTAGCTACACAAAGATAGTAACCAAACTTGAAAATTGGTGGGAGATTTATTCCTTTCCCACAACAATTCCAACTAAAAGAGGCAAATGTGGTATTAAAAAGTTGTCTTAATTATTATTATTTTTTTTTAATATATATGTATGTGTATGTTTGAAACAAATAAAAAATTATTGAAACATATAGTAGAAAACTAAAAAAATGATAAAATATTTAATATTTAATATTTAATATAAATACAAAATAAATTTGGCATAATTTATGAAATATCGGATCAGAATGCTTTAGGAAAATTTCGGATCGGAATTTATAGAAACATTCCAATTCCAATCCAATTTTTTTTCTGAATTTTTGGATTTCGACATTTTTAGATTTGAATCAAGCGTTCCAAAATTGAAAATTTTCGAATTGGAATCAATCAGATTTGGATTTTCCAATCTAAATCACACCCCTACCACTAGCCCATTCCCATTAAAAAAAAAANCTAATTCCGGCGACCTTTTGCCGTCGAGTTGGTCCCGAAATCTTCCCCTGGGTGAGCTGAGTTCAATGGTGTAAACACCCAGCCCGTTCAGTCGCCGTATGTGATGGTTCGAAACTCTAACAGCCCTGACCCTCCTCCGTCGTTTCTGGCGATCTAGGCGGCAGATTCCGGCGATCTTCATCGGGGTTTACTCCTCTCCTCTGTTTTCATTATAATTTTGTTTTTCCTTATAATTTTTCTTTGTTCTAAACTTCTATGTTTTCATTATAATTTTTTTTTCATTTGCAGGTCTCTACTCTCTTGATCGATTTTTGATTTGGTATGGTTGTGTTTGTAATATTTTTTAGTTATTTGAAAATTGTACAAATCTATTTTAGGGTTTAGTGCAAGTCAATTTTCGGATTATAGCATGGTTGTGGAATTAACTTCTATGTAATATTGGTTCAGAAACTCTCTTTGTATAGTATAGCATAGATTTCGCATTGTAAAGTTGGTTGAGAAACTCTCTTTTGTATTGTGGGTATGTTAGTGATGGTTGATGTAATGTAGATGACAAGTTGGTATCTTCATTTGTATTTGTAAATCAGTTGTCAGATGGATGGTTGGATGTAATCAATGAAGTTTATGTGATGCTTTCTGCCAAGTTCTGCTACTGAATTTCCATTTTATCATTAAGTGTAGCACTAGTGTTTAAGATGTATTAGATGCAAGACAGGAAAATTAAAGGATGGTTAATTATAGCAGCTCAATAATCATGCAGTGAGTACTGCAAGATTTAATGGAATGCATATATAATTGCTTTTGTAACTAAATGCTACTGTAATATTTGAACATTGGTGGGAGAATTGCTTTTATCCACTATTATACTTGCAACTACCTGCAACATTGGTGGAGAAATAAATTGTCAGCAGTGTTAGATAGTTTTTGTCTCCAAATTCCACCATTCCAAAAAATTGGTTTGGGTAGCCACTTTGCCACCCCTTTCTCTGCAACCTACTGCTTAAGAGTGACTGCAGGGTGGCTATTGATCTTTCAAACTAATTTTTAGTTGCTGATACATCAATAGATAACATAAACCAATAGTGGATTTAAGCAACAAATGGTGTAGTGACAGGACGACATCACAAGAGCCAAAACGACAACAAAATCTCCCAAAGCTAGCACTAACCAAAACCCACAGCCAGCCATCCAGCCACCACAGCCTCATCACCACCTTTACATTACCTAAAAAGAAAGTCTTGCTTATCTATCCATGAAACCCATATCCATTACATAGTTGAGAAACCAACAAGCACACTGCACTCCACAGTCCACATTACCAAACAAAAAAAGTTGATTGTCAATGGTTGGTTTGACACCCTTGACTTTGACCTTTTAGGGGTGTCAAAATGCTGAAGCCAAAATCTTGTTTGTATTTGTTAAGAAACAGAATAAGAAAAAACAGAAATTCAAAAAATAAAGAGTGGAGGGGCGACCTCTGATGAAGACGAAGACTAGAACAAGTATAAAAAATAAGAGAAAAAAACTGTCATGAAAGAGAAAAGTTGCCGCATGAAACATTAAAATAAAATAAAAAATCATTCAGATTAAATACCAAATCTGATTTTTTTTTTTTTAATGAAATAGAATTTTATTACAGCTCAATTGGAACTACATAAGAAGATTTATCTTGCTACAGGCACAACAAAGAAATAGCAAAGAAATAAACATAGCATAATTAACGAGCTAATTTATCTATGAGCTACTCAATTGGCTTAACGAGAAACATGGTCTATATATGGAGAGACCCCCCTACGCGCCTAATAGGAAGTCAATATCATCTAACTAATGGAAGAAATGATACCATGCATACACATAATCAAACAGCTGTATTCAAAAATTTCTCTATATATACCACCTCTCTAATTAATGGAAGTAAGGTTCACATATAAAAAAGCTAGTGAGTTCCAAATTTATTAAAAAAAATGGTACAAAAATGTAAGGACCCAAGTATTTTTGTTCAAATAATTAGTTTAATAATATTTTGTCCAATTTGTTTGAAAGAAATCCGAACTCCGATCCCCAGAGAAGAGAATTAGCATTGCCTTGAAAACAATAAGCTAATATTATTTTATAGCAGCCAGACAAAATATTATTATGTCAATACATCTTTTTTAAGAACATTCGCTTTTGCAGCCACAATAAGAACCATTATATTAATTATTAGGTGTTTCAGTCATTTTCTAGAGATATGTGACTCAGTCTTTTTCTAGAGATCAAGATAAATTAATGTGACTCACTCCTACAGAGTTCCTAGTACTTATTATAGATGAAGAGATTGAATGAATATTTATGAGTCTCTTTAAATACTTAATTAGCCCATTGAAAGGAAAAAATTATTGTATAAAGCCATCAAATGTGATCTCTTTCTCACAAATTTTATATATATATATATATATGAGATCCACTTTTATACAATAAAACCCATATACAAACTCGCAATGCTGGACAAGCAATAACTGAACAATTAACTACTATGCATACAGGGATTACAAAACAAAGACAAACTGAAACCTCACCCCAAATTTGATTCCCAAATAACAAAATCATTCTATTTATTCTTTTATTTAAGATACCTCCCATCATTCCATTTATTCTTTTATTTAAGATTCATAATATCACATTCCACTGATAGTGCGACGAAAGGTCTACATTCTACAAAACACAAGCAAAAAGAAACTAAGTTTTAGATTGATTGGCTGATTTAAGATCCATCTGTTTGGCTGCAAAAGTTAGGAGGTAGACTTCAATGTGTTTCCAATGTCGATGACGAACCGGTATCTGACATCTGCTTTACTAAGACGTTCTATGGCAGTGTTTACATAATCAATTGGAACAACCTCGATTTCAGCTGTTATGTTGTGCTTCCCAGCAAAGTCAATCATCTCCTGTGTCTCCTTCATACTTCCTATGCAAGTACCAGCTACTATCTTCCTTCCTGTAATTTTCAGTATAAACAAACGGCTGTCAATACAACAATCATCCAATATATTCAAACCCACAGCTAAAAATGTACATGCTATGAATATATATCAACATATATATATGTTCCACTATCCCAATGATAAAAGTAAGCTATATTGTGATATTCTTACCCATGACTAAAGAAAATACTGGAAGCTCAGGAGGCTTTTCTGGAGCACCAACCATGACAAGCTTTCCATGAGACTTTAACAAACCAATCAAAGGCAACAGAGGGTGGGCTGCAGACACTGTGTCAATGATACCATCCATTGTGCCCATGGCAGCCTACACATATATTAATCAACAAAAATGAGTAACATATATCTCTTAATTAAGCTTAATCGAGTACTTAAAAGACCTAAGTTCGACAAACAATAATGACCTGCATTTGATCTTGATCACGGCTGACCAAAAATGAATCGGCACCAAGATGTTCAATTGCTTCCTCCTTCTTATTAGGGGAGGTACTAATGACTGTAACCTTAACCCCCATAGCCTTTGCAAACTTGACAGCAACATGGCCTAGACCACCCAAGCCAACCACACCCACATGCATTCCAGGTTTGTCAAGTCCAAAATATCTCAAAGGGCTGTAAGTTGTAATCCCAGCACATAGCAGAGGAGCAGCACCATCAAGAGGCAGGTTGTCCGGAACACGGACTACGAAGTGCTCGTCAGCCACCATGATGTCAGAGTAACCGCCATATGTGATGGTTCCGTCATGGTACTTGGCACCATAGGTGTGTATCCATTTGGGGCAGTAATTCTCCAAATCGTTGGCACAGCTATCACAAGATTGGCAAGATCCCACCATGCATCCAACACCTACCTTGTCTCCAACTTTGAATTTTTCTACTTTGCTCCCTACCTCTGTCACTTCACCAACCATCTCATGCCTGCATAATCCAACTCATATTTAGAGTTTAAACCTCTCCGTCCCTTCTGCCCTTCTTTTGTCCAAAAGGAAATACTGAAATCTTTTTTACTGTACGTTATCTAAATGATTTAATTAAAAGGCCGGTACTCTAAAAAGTACACCTAATTAGCTTTTATATATATATATTCATTTTGTAATTGAGCCAATTTCTTTCTATGACATCAAAATAGGCTAGAAAAATGCTGGACTCCTTATTGGACACTCCTCTTTACAAACTAATTACAATTTGACATGCATATAATTTTTTTTTGGCGTATTAAAGAAAATATTATTCAATTAATATCAAAGAAAAAAAGCTAATGATCATTGTTTAAATCAATTCATATAAAATATTGTGATTGACTTGAGAAGAGTAATAGGGCCGATCATTGTTTAACTTTTAATATATCCTTAAAAATGCATAGTGGTTATAAGCAAGGAATGAAATTTCGAAAATTTCGGCGAAAATTTCGTTTTTTGGGGATCCCGAAATTTTATCACACATCCATTATTTTTCGGAAAAATTTCGACGAAATTTCGCTTAAATTTCGCCCGAAATTTCGAAAATGCTCTAAGCACATTTTCGTTAAATTTCTCTAAATTTCGCTGACATTTGGCGTAGAGACCGAAGGGAGGCAGAGACTGGAGGGAGTGAGGGCCGCCGTCGCCGGAGGGAGAGAAGAGATCGGGAAGAAAGGTCGTTGTCGGCGCCGGAGGGAGAGGAGATCCGGGGAGGAAAGGAGCTCCGGAAGAGGAGATCGGGGAGGGGGAGAGGGAGGGAGAGAGAGGAGAGAGAAGAGATTAGGGAGAGAGGAGAGAGGACAGAGGAGGGAGGGAGGGGGGAGGGAGGAGTGTTGTCTGCGTGAGAATTTTTTTTGGTCAAATGTATGCTGCGTGCCTGCGTGAGAACTGAAGGAAAAGAAGAAAATGGAAGGCTGGAGGGAGAAAGGGAAGATTGGATAGCAGGGGTGGTCACGGACTCACGGGTGAAAAGGAAGAAGGAAAGAAAAAAAAAAAAAAAAAAAACACGTTTCATTTGCGTATATGCGCTCATTGACTCGAGACTTTTTCAACAAGACTAAAATCAAGACTGAGTCTTTCCTAATTTTTATTATTCTTCAATGACTTGCCGAAATCACTTAAAATTCAAATAACTTACCAAAATTAACTTCGAGGTCCGAAAAACATTTTATAAAATCTCGTGAGTTCGTCTTGATAAATTTTATTTTTCTACGACTTCAAATTAATTTATTTCTTTCCAAAATTTCTCATAAAAATTCTAATATCTCCGAATTAACAAGATAATTATCAATAAATCACTATTTACTTCAAAATAAATTATAAACCAACTTTTCGGGATCTCACAATCTAGTTAGATTGTTTTTGGTAATTGGATTAAGTGGTTTAGAAAATAACAATACATGTCATTTTCTTATTTGTCCACATATGTTTTAAGGACAATTGGATTCAAAATGATTAAATATCCCTTAAAAATAAGTCATTTTTATGTCATTATTAATTTGTGAACTATTTTTATTTAACAGTATTTGTCTCTAGCGCACATTATATTTACCTTATATCACATGAAGGGCCCGTTTGGCAGTGCTTTTTAAAATCATTTTATTTAGTAGCGCTTTTGTTAGAAGCGCTTATGTTAAGAAGCACATATAAATTTTTATAAAATTTCTAAGTTGTTTATGCAAAAGCACTTGAAAGTGCTTCTTGAGAAAGCACTTGTCAGGTGCTTCTCTAAAAATTCCTTAGAAGTGCTTTTATAACTCAAAAGCACTTCTAATTATTTTTGTCAAACGCTATCAAAAGCGCTTTTACTAATTTGAAAGCGCTTTTGACAATTTTAAAAGCAGTGCCAAACGGACCCGAAATCTATTATATTATTTGGTTTTTTCAATATTTTTTATCAATATAGTAGATAATATGTTAAATAAACATATGGTCAAGTGTCATTTAAAATTTCCATATTTTGATAGCAATTTCCGTCGTTTTTGTTCAATTTTATCGAAATCGAAATTTTAACCGAAATTTCCATCGAAATTTCCATCAAAAATTTGCTCGAAACCGAAATTTTACTCCTTGGTTATAAGGTTTTGTTTCCCAACTGTTGTGCTTGTAAGTGTCGTTGAATTTTATTTATATTGATGTGATTTTCTATGCACCTCGATAGCTCTTTCTAATCAAAACAAAAAGTCAACAACAATTTAACTAATAATTTCTTTTTTAAAAAGTATTAGAGGATCGAGTAGAGGCACTAATTATTATCCGACTGTTTTTTATTTATCAATTTTTGGGTTCACACATAACCTTATTAATTTATTTGGAAGTTGGTAGTTTGGTACAAAACATGAGATAATAGTACGTTGGTGACGAGAAAAAAAACAAACAAAGAGTAAAGATTAGGTACGTACCCGGGAACAAGAGGATAGGTGGAAGAGCCCCATTCAGTAGACACCCATTCATTCTTGACAATATGAAGGTCCGAATGGCATATCCCACAGTATAAAACTTTGAACGTCACGTCTTTCTCCCCCGTTTCTCTGCAACCAAATTAATCAGTTCCATCAATTTCAGAGAACAATTAATCCAAATTAGAATCCCTTCCTTTTGATGTTGTAAGCCTCTATATATGAGGCTGATTGTTTGGGTCTTAATTGCTAGGCCAACTGTAGTGTCTGGTTAGTTGTGTGTTATTTGGCTGTAAAGCCTCTAGTGTACCCAAAAAAAAAAAAAATTATAATTATATCAAGGAGAGAATGAATACCCAGATAAACAAAAATAAATAAATAAAAGAAGATGGAAGGAGCTGAGGTGGAGAAGGTAAATTAATTAGTAATAACCTTCTTGAGAATTTGAATGGAGAAAGAAGACCAGATGAATCTCTGGCAGCCCAACCAAAGGCTTTCCTGGGATGTTCTTGCTCTGGAGATTTCGCCATTTTCTCTCTTTTATAAATTTGTTAAGAGTGTGAGTCTGAATTAGAGATTGAGGGGCTTTATGCCATTTATATAGAGAAATGGAGAGAGAGGGGGTTTGGTGCGGGTCTGGGATGACGCATTGCATGAGCAAATGGGGGGGTCAGAGAAGGAAATATCATGATGTAAGACGTAAATTAATATTGCTGACTGCTGAGTGCCTGCTAGGCTGCTACTATGCTGGAAATGGAATCTTTGAGTGAACCGGTCAATTAAACCATACCAATTAATTTGGTGTGATCATCTAACCTATAGCGATTGGACATATGCCAATATTTAATCAAATAATTAGGGGTAGATCTAAATTTTAATTATACTTTAGACAGGAATCTAATATTTATTTGGAAACCACTTATATATATTATATATAAATAGAAAAGTGCATGTGCACCCACATTATTAAATATAAAGTAGTTAGTAATGTGAGTGCTTTTAATTTAAGAAGCCAGGTTCTATAAGGGACTGCGAGTAACCATGCATTTTATAAGAGCACTTAGGATCTTAGATTAATAAAATGATATTTGGTTTGTCAGTTTTATCTTAAGTTTTAATTTTAAAATTTTAGATAAATTAATTAAATAGAGGACTTAAACTCTAACATTCAGCCCTCATAAGCCTCATTTAATTTACACCCTAAAAGAGTATGAGGTGGATTCATCAATCAAAAACAAGATGCCATTTTTGTTGATTTCTGTTTTAATTCTTAAGTTTGAAATTTAAGTTTTGTTGATCGCTTAAAATATGAAATTTAATAAATGCCTCAAATTTAATTTATTTCCATTAATTATTTACTTTAAATGGCAAAATAGACCTTGTGTGTTGTTGACGTGTAAAATAATGAGGGTCAATCTAATATCAAAATTATATGGGCCAACCTAAAATTGCATGGTCAAAATGGCGCTATATCTAAGAACCCCTAAGGAGGATAGTTTGACAAAAATGCCCCTTAAAAAGGGGTAAGGTGCACATAAACAATGATAATTTCTTGAGTAGGCCGTGTACGTAATCATGTGTATCATACAATTACTTGATTATTTAAAAAAATTCTAAACTTTACTTGAAATACACACATGTTAGTATATATTATTGAAAGTCGCACCGTACATGTGGCACGACTGCCATAGTAAAAAAATCTCTTCATGATCATACATTTTGATGGAAATGTTTATGGATTTAAAGTTTAGAGACCAAAGTTTGTGACTTACATTAACTGATTAGGCACCGAAACCACAATGATGTACAGTTCTAAATTATTAGGATCACATATATTGAGTGACTTTAAAGTTTTAAGACCACATTGACGATCGAGTCATAGTTCAAAGTTCATTACAATATATCTTCTTGTGGCTCAACTATAGGATTGTAAAAAGGGCAGACCAAAACCACATCTGAAATTAAACTCTCAAATCAAGAAATCATTTCGGGTACTTATTTATTAAAAATCATCCTATAACATGCATGCCTGCTTATGATGTGAAATGCTCACAAAACAGATACCAAACAACAAAATTTGAGACCACAAAAAATCAAACACAATTTCTATCCTCATCATGCCATTAATTATTTAGTCTGGGAGGCAAAATTTAAGAGGGAGGCTTTAATGTCTTTCCAATGTCAATGACAAATCGGTATCTGACATCTGCTTTGGCAAGGCGCTCCATGGCCTTGTTCAAATAATCAATAGGGACAACTTCGATGTCAGCTGTTATGTTGTGCTTGCCTGCAAAATCAATCATCTCTTGTGTCTCCCTTAAACCTCCTATACAACTTCCAGCTACTACCTTCCTCCCTGTTCCAGAATACACAGTTAATACAAAATCATCTAATTCAATTGACCAGCCAGCTGAAGGATAATAAATGTGCTATGAATGTACAAAAGGGTAGTCCTTTCAATCATTTCTAAGTTGTTGTGTAACTTGTGTTTATTCTATGAAAAAACAACATCATATATAATTTTTTTTTTTATAAATTCAACCGATTGACAAAAGTAGGATGACCATTTGACTCAGCAGGCATATATCCACAAAACCAAACTTATTTAAGTGAAAAATTTATCAAACTCATACTACGTAACCCACTTCATAGTATAATATATGGGTATTACCCTTACCTGCCCCACCGAAATAATGGATTACCCAAACCCAACCCAAAAACCCACCATTCCTGTTTTTTTTTTGTCCTGATTTCAATTTTTTTTTTTTTTTAAGATCAGCTCTTACAGTACATAGTTTTTTTTTTTTTGCCACTCTCTCCTCTCTCCTCTCTCCTCTCTCCTCCCTCCTCTCTTTACTTCAATTATGTTGCAACAGTTTAATTGATCCATTAGTTTTCGACCAAAAAAAATTGATCAATTAATTTACATTTTTCAGTTTAATTGATCCATATGTTTTTTTGTTTCCTACTTTTTTTTTCCATTCATTAGTTTAATTGCAATTTAAATTTAAATTTCAGGTTCATTATACTTGAATTTAATAATAATTTTTTTTTTTAAATAGAGGGTTTGAGTAAACTACGTGTATTATTAATACCCGTCTATTTTTTATACGGATATTAACATGTATACCCATACCTGTCCCATATAATACCCGTCCATTTTTTATACAGATATTAGCATGTATACACATACCCGTCTCATTACCCAATTACCCATACCCACACAATCCTAATAGAGTAAGTACTCGCGGATACCCAAACCCACGGGTAAAATGGTCATCCCAAGACAGAAGCATTATGCTTACCCATGACTAAAGCAAAAGCGGGAAGCTCAAGAGGCTTTTCTGGGAGACCAACCAAAACAAGCTTTCCATTAGACTTCAACAAACCAAGCAAAGGCGGAAGCGGGTGCGTTGCAGAAACCGTGTCAATGATACCATCCATTGTGCCCATGGCAGCCTACAAAATCAACAAAACAACGTACACATATGACATTAATCTACTTAATTAAAGTCATTAAGGAAATTTGTTCATACAATTAATCACCTTCATCTGATCTTGGTCACGGCTGACCAAAAATGAATCGGCATGGAGACGTTGAATAGCTTCCTCCTTTTTATTTTGGGAGGTACTGATGACTGTAACCTTAACACCCATAGCCTTGGCAAACTTGACAGCCACATGGCCTAGACCACCCAAACCAACCACACCCACATGCATACCTGGTTTGTCAAGTCCAAAATATCTCAAGGGACTATAAGTGGTAATCCCAGCACATAGCAGAGGAGCAGCACCATCAAGTGGAAGGTTGTCTGGAATACGGATTACATAGTGCTCGTCGGCCACCATGAAGTCGGAGTAACCTCCATATGTCATGGTTCCGTCATGGTACTTGGCATTATAGGTGAGTATCCATTTGGGGCAGTGATTCTCAAGATTGTCTGCACAATTCTCACAAGAATGGCAAGCTCCCACCAAGCATCCAACACCTACCTTATCTCCAACCTTCATTTTTTCTACTTTGCTCCCTACCTCTGTCACTTCACCAACAATCTCATGTCTGCATTTCTTGCCCAATATATAAATTCACATTTGATTAAATACTAAACTACTGCAAAAGCCCGAAACCTTTTAAAGAGACTCAAAAGTGAGCATGTATAGTTTTTTAATATATAAGAAAACCAAAGACGCCTGCGTTGCAATAGCATCAATCGATGGGCTAATAAAACGTGTGTATTTAGGTATGATTTAGTAGATTTTAAGAGATTTATGAGTTTTAAAATTTAGAATTTTCTGTTATAAATATAAGTATAACTACATTGCAAAAAAAAAAAAAATGTAAAAGAAGTGTAATTGCGATCCGCACAATTAGTCGAAAACTCTTAGTAAAATGGATATATAAGGTTAAGTTGCATATTGATATGACTACATACCCGGGAAGAAGAGGAAAGGTAGAATTCCCCCATTCATTCTTGATCGCGTGAAGGTCCGAATGGCAGATCCCACAATACAATACTTTGAACGCCACATCTTTCTCTCCCGTTTGCCTGCAACAAAATTGGTTTGATTTTAAATTATTGAATCACTTTTATTCTTTTCAAGTTCTTCAATGTCGATCATTGTATTTCATACGAAGCAAACGTTACAATTCCTAGTTTTGAAAGAGAGCCGTAAATAAATCAAACAAGAATTGGGTGGAGATCGAAGATGGAATAATTAATAACCTTCTTGAGAATTTGAAGGGAGAGAGAACACCAGATGAATCTCTGGCAGCCCATCCAAAGGCCTTCTTGGGGTGTTCGTCTTCTGGAGATTTCGCCATTTAATTTCTCACCCAACTAAAGTGAACATGAAACCTTAAAAGAGTGAGGGTAGTGAGCAGAGAGAGAGAGATGGTGGGGGTAGCAAGTAGCAGCTACCAAATATTGTGAAGTGCTAGTCTTTAGGGTACGTGTTTAATTTGGCTAATGGAAAGTCAAAGAGGGCTAGCCATTCACATAACCTACCCCACTATCGTGGCTATTTTTTTGGTATGAGTTCTGACCTTATATCACCTTAGGCAAAACATGTTATTAAGGTCAAAGAAAACTTATGTTTATTTAAAAGCCAAATAAATCACCACAATATATTCAAGTTCACATTGTGAAAAGGTCACCAGTCACCGCGCGTGTGCGTATGGTAGATCAAACAGATCGATATATAGATGGGAGGAGAGATATATAGAGGGCCCGGGAGGGAAAAATAGAAAGAGAGGAGAGTTATCCGAAATTTAATTCTCAAAATCCATCTTATATATCACATGCATCATGCATGGTGTTTGTGATGTGAAGAAATGTTCAAAAAAAACAGATAGCAAAGAACAAAATTAATTTGAGACTACCAATATATAAAAATCAAATACAATTCCACATGTATCCAATGCTTAATTTAGTTTGAGAAGAAATATATAAGAGGTAGGCTTCAATGTCTTTCCAATGTCAATGACAAATCGATATCTTACATCTGCTTTGGCATGACGCTCTATGGCAGTGTTCAAATAATCAATTGGGATAACTTCGATGTCCTCTGTTATGTTGTGCTTGGAAGCAAAATCAATCATCTCTTGTGCCTCCTTCAAACCTCCGATATATGCAACTACCAGCTACTATCTTCCTTCCTATAATTGCAGAACAAATAGTTGTTATACACAATCCATCTCAAAATTCACAGCCAGAAGGATAAGATGTGAATGTCAACAGGTAAAAGCCAACTTTCTGAATAAATAATTAGCTATATATACAAGGGTATATAATCTTTTCTCTTTCCAAGTACTTGTGTTTATTCTCTAATGAAACAATCCTAATTTTCTACTATTCAACAATTCAACCAAATGGTAAGAGTGAGTAATGATAGAGGTGAGTTCTCTGTCATATGCTTACCCATGATCAAAGGAAAATTTGGAAGCTCAAGAGGCTTGTCTGGTACACAACCATAACAAGCTTTCCATGAGCCTTCAACAAACCGAGCAAAGGCATGAGAGGGTGGACTGCAGAAACCGTGTCAATAATACCATCTAAACAGTAAACAACAAAATGTTGGGTCACCCTACACACATGACATTAATCTAGCTACTTAACTTCAATATGGAAACTTGTTCAAATAATCACCTGCATCTGATCTTGGTCACGACTGACCAAAAATGCATCTGAGTCGTTGGATTGCTTCCTCCTTCTTATTAGGGGAAGTACCTAGGCCGACTACACCCACATGCATACCAGGTTTGTCAAGTCCATAATATTTCAAGGGGCTGTAAGTTGTAATCCCGGCACATAGCAGAGGAGCAGCACCATCAAGAGGTAGGTTGTTTGGAACACGGACTACGTAGTGCTCGTCAGCCACCATGATGTCAGAGTAACCTCCATATGCGGTGGTTCCGTCATGGTGCTTGGCACCATATGTGATTATCAGTTTGGGGCAGTAATTCTCAACATTGTTAGCACAACTATCACAAGATCCGCAAGCTCCCACCAAGCACGTACCCAACGCCTACCCTATCTCTAACCTTGAATTTTTGTACTTTGCTCCCAACCTCTTTCACTTCACCAACAAACTCATGCCTGCATGCATAGCCCAACTGACATTTCTAAGTTAGTTGTTAATAAGTGGTAGACAATATATAACTATATACGTACCCTGGGACCATAGGATAGATAGTATTGCCCCAGTCATTCTTGATCGAGTGAAGGTCCGAGTGGCAGATTCCACAGTATAATGTTGAGAGTAATGTGAAGCAATGTCCCACATCGGAAAACTAAAGTTTAGCATATGTGCTTATAAGTCTTGGGCATCTTCACCCATTGCCAATTGGTTTTGGATTGGATGCTCTAATTCTATCATGATATCAGAGCTTGGTTATTCTCGTATAAGGCCCAATGACCACACGTGCTCCCTCGTCACCCAATACAATTTGTTCAGGTGTAAGGCTCAAAATCTCGCCACACGTGCGGGGGCGTGTTGAGAGTTATGTGGAGCAATGTCCCACATCAGAAAACTAAGGCTTAGCATATGTGCTTATAAGTCTTGGGCCTCTTCACCCATTGCCAATTGGTTTTGAATTGGATGCTCTAATTCTATCATATAATACTTTGAATGCCACATCTTTCTCTCCCGTTTCCCTGCAATCAAGTCAGTTCAATAAGGTTATATATATGTCGCGTGACATGAGTTGAACACATTGACAACTTATATTGAGTAATGAACATGAGTGGTCATTGGGTCTGACACATAGATTGTCTTTTGATACCATAAAGAAATTAGTGCATAAACAACAAAAAGCCAATTGGTAATTGGTGGACATTGAAACTATGAACGTACATTATATATTATAAGGCATAATTTCACATTTTCAACATGGGATGCGCTCTCAACATTATATATATAAAGATAAACGAAACAAGTTTAATTGGTTCACGCATGCTACTGAGGCATGAACAACATAAGCCAAATGGATATTGATTTAAATTTAATCTTTTTTATTCATCTTCTTCAACTTCATTGTATTTCCTAAGAACCAAAAGTTAGGCAAATTTTGGTTTGAAAAGAAGACGATAAATGAATCAAACAAGAATTGTATGGAGAAGATGCATGGAATAATTAATAACCTTCTTGAAAATATCAAGGGAGACAGAATACCAGATGAATCTTTGGCAGCCCATCCAAAGGCCTTCTTGTGGTGTTCTTGGTCTCTAGATTTCGCCATTTACTTTCTTGTAAATATATAACATGCACCATCTAATTAAAGTGAATTTTCAACCTTATATATATATGCATAGAGAGTGATATGGTGAGGGTGGGGAACTAGCAATTAATTGTGAAGTGCTAGTCTTTAGGGAGTCTAATGGAAAGTCAAAGAGGGCCGTTCACATAATCCAACTTCGATCCTTGACTTTTTTTCTGGTCTGAATCAACTTTTTGGTTTTCAACCAAGAAAAAATAATTGCTATTTTGTGTGACAACCTTAACACATCTGATGGAAAATGCTATTTTTGTGTGACACATCTATATAGCTAAGATATTAATTAAATTTAGTAAAATGTAATGAGAAATTTGGAAAGCTAATTCGTGAATTTTGATTGTCATTAAAGATTTTTAACTTTTTTTTTTTTAATATTTTGAAATTTGACCTTCGAGTAGTATTCGAGCTTCCATCAAGAAGTGCTCGAACCTCCCTCAAGTAGTGCACAAGGGGTCTTCGTGTACTTCTCAAAGAAGTTCGAGCACTACTTAAGAGTTAAATTTCTAAAAATTTAAAAAAGAGGTTAAAAATCTTTATTTTACTTTAATTTAGATTAATTTTTTAAATTTCTCATATTGAATCTCCCAAAATTTGACGTTTTCAAAAACAAATATCATTTATTGTTGTGCCAAATTTGTAAGAGACGAATGCACTTTATTGACACACGTAGTAAGAGTTTGAATTTTGCCCTCCCCTCCCCCGAATCAAACAAAGAAAGGAGGAATCTCACATGAAACCATAGAAGGATTGATTGCACTACAGTACAAAAAACATCGGGCCTTGACAACAATGACGAGGATTTGAATAATTGTAAGCCTTGACAAGTACACTGAGAATTTTTTTGGGGAAATATTGTTCTAATTTTGTTTATGGGTGAGTGTGGGTTGTATTGAGTTTTGGATTTTAAACACATGTTTAATAAATTTTCGAGAAGATTTCATCGAAATTATCGAATTTTTCATATTTTTTATTTGCTCCAACTTTAGAAATTGACAAAAAAATAGCTCGAGACTCTAAATAATTCACTGAAAAATTCTACGGACTTGTATTGATGAGTACTAATTTCCTATAACCTCAAAATAATCAAATTGCTTTCAAAAAAATTATGAAAAATCCAACTCTTATAATTTAATTCTGAAAAAATAATAATCGCTAAATTCTTGAATTTTTATTTTCTAAAATTCATTTTCATACAACTAAACTCTAGAACCACAACCAAAGGTCTAAATTAGTTAAAATAAATTTAAAGAAATTTTTAATTCCTTTAAACAAACCTTAAAAAAAATTTAAAAAATTTAAGTAACAAAATTAGCATAAGCCAAAATTTGGGTTGTTACACTTAGTAAAGACTAACCTTGGCTAGGTGAGAGGCACGAGAAAAAAGGAAGGAAAGATTAAAAAAACAAAAAAAAAAGACTGAAGAGAGAGGCACGGGGAAAAAAAGTAAGAAAAGAAAAAAAAATGAGGGGAGGTTTGGGGCCTTTGGGCAATTGGAAAGAAAAAAAATGTTTGAAATTTCGTTTAGCTATTTTAAACTTTAAACTTTAATACGTTTCTATATAAAAAAATAATTAAAATATCCTAAAGACCCTAAAACCTAATATCCTAAAAAATATAGAGTATATAGGGTATAATGTATAGATTATAAAATATAAAGAGTAATATGGTATATAGAATATATAGAGTATTAGGGTTTAGATTTTAATGTATAATTAAATTATATAGTATAAAAAATATATTAATTTTGTTTATTCATTATACTAATTTTATTAAATAGTATTTGCTCCAGCGCGCATTATATTCACCTTATATCACATAAAACTTGTTATATAATTTAATTTTTTCAATTTTTGTTATCAATTTAGTAGATAATATGTTAAATAAACATATGGTAAAGTTTCATTAAAAAATTTCATATTTTGATAGTAATTTCTGTCGTTTCCGTCTAATTTTGTCGAAATTTAAAAATTTTCAAAATTTTTTCGAAATTCGAAATTGAATTTCTTGAGTATGCCCCATTGAAATATTGTGTCAAAACTTATGTCAAAAATAAAATGTCATGAATCTGCCCCTAGTAACTTGTTACTCTGCCCATTTTCCTTAAATAAAATAGCATGGGATGGATGGGATGAAAACACATAAGCCAAGTTCAAGTTTTCACATGCGCTTAAAAACATGTTACTTCTCCTCAAAAAAAAACATGTTACTCTGCCCATGTTCCATAAGAAGAGAGAGGCCTCCAATCCTCTTGTGGCTCACACCTTGAACAGAAGAATTACAAATTAAAGAATTAAATTTTGGATTTCGAGAATTCAAAAATATGAAAATTTTCCGAAATTTTGATTTCTTTAGAAATTTAAACTAAAAAAATTGAAACTTTTAACAAAATTTTGATAATTTCGTTTCAGTAATATTTCGAAACCTAAATAAAAAAAAGAGAAATTTTCGAAATTTAATTTCATGCAAACAATACAGACCAAACCCTCATTTTTCAAATAAACATATTAATTTCATTTACTAGAAATTTAGAAGTCTCAGACAATGGCACTGTGCTCATAATGTAGCAGTTTTTCCAAAACACATAGTAGACAACAAAGCTCCTAAATCAAATTTAATTAGCAGTCTCAACCCACCATTGATCCAGCATGGAATTCAAAATCTAAGAGCTAGATTTCAGTGTGTTTCCAATGTCAATGACAAATCGGTATCTGACATCTGCTTTGACAAGGCGCGCCATGGCAGTGTTCAAATAATCAATTGGGATAACCTCGATGTCAGCAGTTATGTTGTGCTTGGCTGCAAAATCAATCATCTCTTGTGTCTCCTTCATACCTCCAATGCAACTACCAGCTATTATCTTCCTTCCTGTGTTGCAGAAAAACAATTGTTAATATATGAATGCCAACATTAAAGCCAACTACTGCAGCAGTTAGTTGCACACGGGTGATCATTTCCTTTCCAAGTACTTGTATAAAATATTATCTCAATAAACAATCTTCAATCATCATTTACTCAACCGAATGCTTACCCATGATCAATGGAAAAACTGGTAGCTCAAGAGGCTTCTCCGGTGCACCAACCATAACAAGCTTTCCATGCGACTTCAACAAAAAAATCAAAGGCATCAGAGGGTGGACTGCAGAAACTGTGTCAATAATACCATCCATTGTGCCCATAGCAGCCTACAAAAGCAATAGAGCAACGTTAGGTCACTCTACACACATCACAATCAAGTACTTAAAGTCGTCAAGTTAACTTGTTCAAATAATAACCTGCATTTGAGCTTGGTCACTACTGACTACAAATGAATCAGCATGGAGATGTTCAATAGCTTCCTCCTTCTTATTAGGGGAGGTACTGATCACCGTAACCTTAACCCCCATGGCCTTGGCAAACTTCACAGCCACATGGCCTAGACCACCTAGGCCAACCACACCCACATGCATACCAGGTTTGTCAAGTCCAAAATATCTCAAGGGACTGTAAGTTGTAACCCCAGCACACAGCAGAGGAGCAGCACCATCAAGAGGTAGGTTTTCCGGAACACGGAGTACAAAGTGCTCATCTGCCACCATGATGTCAGAGTAACCTCCGTATGTGGTGGTTCCGTCAAGGTACTTGGCACCATAAGTAAGTATCATTTTAGGGCAGTAATTCTCTAGGTGGTTGGCACAACTATCACATGATCGGCAAGCTCCAACCATGCATCCAACACCTACCCTGTCTCCAACTTTGATTTTTTCTACTTTGCTCCCTATCTCTGTCACTACACCAACAATCTCATGCCTGCATTGCCCAATTAATTAAGTTCACATTGATTATTCAAACGGATAGCATAATCCAAGTGGGCTACTAAGGTCATTGGTAAAAAGTGATTACATGTGTCCTAGCATGTTACTCAAATTGAACACAAGATAGGGCTAAATTACATGCGGTGCTGGCGACATATATTGAAACTATAAGGTGCATAAGATGATTACAATAAGTTACTGATTGACAATTTGAAGGCCAGTTTAGACATCTAAGATCGATGGTACATTATAATTACAGAGTTTTGCATCTTGCATCATCAAAATATTCCTAAAAGAAAAAATACATGGGTAAATATAAACCGGTTACTTCCAAAACTGCACCTCCCTAGAAGTATATTTAAAATTGTAGTAGTTCAGGCAAGTCAATGTTAACATGGGTTTTGATTACCAATATAAGGATAAGATTATTATTTTTTATAGTGCAACAACAGTTATGGTATAAGTATGATCGTCACATACACATGCATTCAATTTTGTCTGTACATAGCCATTATTTTATTTTATTTTTTTGCTTTAAAAAATATCACTTTTGTGAAAGATCCAGCAAAGTTAAAAAATAACGGACCCCGGCCCAAAATTTGGGTCCAACTATTTATTTGTGGATGAAAAAAAAGCAAGAGGACAACCATTTAATTATTATTTAGAGGAACCCAGAATCTAGTATTTGGACATTTCTGCAAAAGTATTATTTTTTTAATCCTTAAAAGTTAAAATTGTACATCGTAATCATGGGTTTTGTTTCCTTGAACAGTTTATATGCCAACGTAGAATCTTATAAACTATGGTTCTATCGAGTTGATTCCATGCAATATTTCAATAGCTCCTACTAACCAAATAGAAAATCAACAATTAAACTAATTGAACTATGACTTTTAGCAGATTGATAGACATAACTACTTACCCAGGAACCAGAGGATAGAAAGAAGAGCCCCACTCATTCTTGACCATGTGAAGGTCCGAATGGCAGATCCCACAGTACAACACCTTGAACGCAACGTCTTTCTCTCCCGTTTCTCTGCAAAACCAGATAGATCAGTTCAATTTTTCAGACAACAAATCAAAAAAACCCAGATCCTGAAAATGAACAAAACCAAACCCAGAAAAGCATAAACAAAATCAAACCCAGAAAATATCACAACCTTCTTGAGAATTTGAAGGGAGAGAGAACACCAGAGGAATCTCTGGCAGCCCAACCAAAGGCCTTCCTGGGGTGTTCTTCCTCTGGAGATTTCGCCATTTTTTATCTTCTTTTTTTTCTTCTTGGAATAAATGCTGGTCTGAGTGGGTGAGTGAGGGTAGTGAATTGCCAGTGCAAACTGCGAAGGGGTGTGTATGTTTATATAGTGAGGATGTGATGGTGGAGGTGCTGGGTTTTGCCTTTTTGGTTTTGGGCTGGGCTGACGTATTGGGTGAGCTAATTAATGGAAAGCCGAAGGGTATTTGTCTCTTTGAAATTACACATATTCCCGTTTTCTTGGGTGACCCGTCACCTTACAACTGTTTTCATGGACATTTTAAGAGAGTATCGCCACAGACAGATTTTTTTTAGCTGATTCTAGAGAAATATGTCATTTTCCATTCAAATGAATTTTAATCCCTACTTTTTTCCTCGAGTTCTTGTTGAAGAGTCAAAGACGAATGTTTTTGCCAACAACCGCCTTTTTCTTTTTCTTTTTTCTAGGCTTATTATACAGTCAACCCTCAACTTTTCGATTCATTTTCTTTTGTTGGTAACTTTGGCCGGTTTGGTTTAGAATGTTTAGATTAACGGGAAGCAATGTCTCCATTGAAAAAGTAAAATTTAACATATATGCTTATAAGTCTTGAGTTTTTTCTCTTATTGTCAATTAATTTTGGGTTGAATGTTCTAATTCTATCATGATATCAGAGTCAGGTTATCCGTGTGTAAGGCCCAACGGCCACACGTGCTCACATGTCACCCAATACAATTTGTTCACGAGTAAAACTCAAAAATCTTGCCACATATACAGGGGCGTATTGAGAGTAATATGGAGCAATATCCCACATTGGAAAACTAGAACTTAGTATATGTACTTATAAGTCTTAGGCTTCTCCACCTATTGCTAATTAGTTTTGGGTTAGATGTTCTAATTATATCATGGTATTAGAGCTTGATTATCTGCGTGTAAGGCCCAACGGCCACACGTACTCTAACGTCACCTAATACAATTTATTCATGTGGAAGGCTCAAAATATCGCCACATGTGCGGGGCGTGTTGAGAGTAATGTGGAGCAATGTCACATATCAGAAAACTAGAGCTTAGCATATGTGCTTATAAGTCTTGAGCCTCTCCACCAATTGACAATTGGTTTTGGGTTGGATGCTCTAATTCTATCATGGTATCAGAGCTTGGTTATCCGCATGTAAGGCCCAACAGCAACACGTGCTCCCACGTCACCCAATACAATTTGTTCATGTGTAAGGCTCAAAAATCTCGTCACACGTGCGGGGGCGTGTTAAGAGTAATGTTTAGCAATGTCTCACATCGGAAAACTAGACCTTAACATATGTGCTTATAAGTCTTGAGCATTTCCTCCTATTGCCAATTAGTTTTGGGTTGGAAGCTTTAATTCTATCATGGTATCAATGCAGGTTATCCACATGATGCGCCTAATGGCCACATGATGCGTCTAATGGCCACATGTGCTCCCACGTCAACCAATTAAATTGTTCACGTGTTATGCTTAAAATGATGTCACACGTGCGGGGCGTGTTAAGAAAAATCTCAAATTGAAAATGTGAGAGTCTTACTGGTGGCTTATAAGGGTTTGGACTACTACTCTCATTGTCAATTGGTTTTTGGATGGATGTCTAGATTTTTTCATAAGAAAATTAATTTCTTTTGCATTTTTCAGGAAGGAGAGAATGAAAAGTTTTTTTTTTTTTTTTTTGTATTTGGTAATCTTAAAAAAGTAAATCATTCTCATATTTGTGTTGTGTAGAAATTAAAAATAAAAAGTGTCAATTTTTTAATTATATCCTTATTGATTATTTAATTAAGGAATGTCAATAAAGATGATATTTTAAAATAAGGGAGACGATTTTCGCACTTCTCTTTTCTCCATTTGCACTTCATCTTTTTTTAATATATTTTGTATATTTTTATTATGTATTTTTCCAAATCTACCCTTTATAGTTGTTGAATTTTATTTTAATTATCTTTCAGTAATGATTATTTTTTCCTAAATTCTCTCATCGTTATTAAAAAAATAAAAATAAGTAATTTTCTCTTTTTCTCATTATATCTTCTTCATATTGCATCTCCTTGCCTTCTAAGCCTTTTTTTTTTTTTTTCTTTTGTGAACCCGTCTTGTTTGTGCTTGCAATCATCATTATATAGTTTCGTTAGGAAAATATTTAGCCTATCATATATTTTTTTTCGTTTTCTTTATGAAGGTCATGATTTATGTGAACTAGTCTTGTACGTGTTTTCACTCATTATTCTATATTTTCATTAGGAAAATATTTAGTCTGTCATATTTTTTTTTCGTTTTCTTCATGAAGGTCATGATTTATATATGTATCTTCTTATTCTTTTGATGGTGAGTTTTGTGTTATGAAATTAATTGGGGTTTTCAATTAATCCACTCCCTCATTTTTGGATCTTTTGACACTGCCAAGAAAAATGTTCCCATAGCAAGCACTACTAATTTGTAGCATATTTGATTTTTTAAAAAATGAATGTCACATGATAGCTTAATAAGAAAAGAGAGCTAGATGTACTATATATCAAGAAGACGAACATAAGTGTGGAGAATTACATAAGTTTTTCTTCCTTTTTAAAAGAAAGTTATAGAAATAGATATATTATTATGACAATTTTAAAAAATTAAATGTGTAGGATTTAATGTTGCATATGTGACATTCTATAATTAAAAGCTAAAGGGTATATGTGGAAAAAAAATAAAAAAAATATATACAAACATTTAAAAAAATAAGAAGGAGTGCAAATGGAGAAAAGAGGAGTGCGAAAACTACCTCCCTAAAATAATAGCAAAGTTAATTTTGTCCAAAAAAAAAAGTAATAAATGTTTTCCTAAGAGGAAAAAAACAAAACCTAAGCTGGAGCAAGGGTTTCATTTTTTCCCCAATAAAGGCATCAAATTTCCTTGGACTAAGAATTTATTTCCTTCACTGTACTTATTAAAAGTGAGAATGAAATTAATTTCTCATTTATAGGCCTGCAAAGCTTGAACCAAACGGACCCTAAAGTTATTTTTTATAAAACTAAAACACCACTATTTAATGTTAATAAACTATTTGTGTGTATGGCAAGTCTATATTTATTAATGGGAGCAGATTCGTGACATCTTATTTTTGACACAATATTTTAATGATGCCCACTTCATATAAGATTTCAATAATCTGAACCGTCTACTTTTAAAATTTTTATTAAAAAATCATCATTATAAAAAATTAAGTAATTCATAAACCATTTACATATAAAGATTAAATAATCAATAAAATTAACACTTGAGATGTTGACAAATAAAATACTATCGATCACTTCAATTAGGATGCAAAATTTTAAGATTGTAGTTAACGTGTTTAGTAGTACACATTATTATAGTTATAAGTCCCACAGATACTCTCAAAAGAACCAGTACAAGTAAGCAAAACAATAAAGATATATAAATCATGAAAAAGTAAAATGGTCATACTTACCCTACTTTTTAACATAATATGGGATTCATAGTTTGATATGCCCTTGTGGTAGGTCATTTCAAGTAAGTTGAGGTAAGAGGAGTTAAATTGTAAGTTTATGATATCAGGAATTAATACGGTAGGCAGTAGCCAGACATTAATTAATTGAGCATAGATTGTAGAGGCCATGCGTAGGGATCGTGGTGGGGAATGGGGATTCAAGGCTGGTGCTTCGGTGAGTGGGTGAAAGATAGGGGTGAGTTAATTAGACAGCTAATCCCTCAGGGAGAGTAGTTGGACAAAGGACACAATCTTTTTAAATGTCCACATATCCATTATTACATTTAGCTAGGTTGTACACCAACCCTTTTTAAATGAGAACTTCCTTTACATGATGACGTGGCACGCTCAAAGATCAACATCTGTTCAATTTTATTACTCTATACCAAGCTTAGCTGGTGTGGGTAGAGATCAACATCTGTCCTTTTACTTCATTTTAATTCAAATCGTAGACACTAGACAGAGGTCTCGTGCAGCTCATGAAGTGTCGTCAGCAGGGGCGAACTAAGGAATTTAAAATAGAGTGGGCAAGCGAGGTGTTGATGGGCTGGAGAAGAACCCAAATCCAGATACGATTTTGGGGCTTTGCTGATTGCTTTCATTATTGTTGCCATGAGATCCAAATACTGTTTGGGAAAAATGTGCAACTTGTATGGGTCAGTTAGATTTGAATAATAGATGAAGCTGATTGGGCCTGCATGGATGATTGTTCATCTTACCGTCTTACTATGTGGAGGTTGGAATGTGCCTTCAATAAAGTTTTTACTTGTACTGAGATATTAAGTTAAACAAAAAATAAATAAATAAATCGTTTTTGGTACGTAAACTTTGGCCAATATCCTATTAGAAAATTTAACTTAGTAACCTATTTTTTTAGAGCAAAGTATTTTTATAACTTCTTTTTTTTAAAATTTATTTTATGACTTTTTGGACAATTTTCAGACTAAATTACCCTTAGATAGTTGCTACAGTCACCTTAGAGCATGTATAATGTGAAAAGCTAAAAGCTATATTTTTAGCTTTTGTTATATCTTTTGTGGTTTTCCTTCCAATGTTACAATTTACAAAAGTTATAATTTTGTGTTCAATCAATAAATACAAACTATGTGTATAAAATACACCCACATGAATTAATTCTCTCTCTTGCCGGACCCACATTTTCAACAATATCTCTCTTCTATCCTTTTTCTTCAACCATTCAACTCCCACTAATTACCAACACTAATTTTCTTTTACATGCTTTTTAGATGTGGGGTCACAAGTTTATTGTCATCTACAATAACATTCAATATATAGATTTAGCATAGCAAATGCTAAATATAGTAAAAGAAAATTATAGATTTGGTTTACTTATTTCATAATTAGTTTATTTTTTGTCCATAATCTTTTTTAAGTTCAACTTTAGACCACTTATTATCTAACTTGTTTAATTTTGATCTATTTCATCTATTTTGGATGAATGAGGTTTATTTGAGAGACAAATATATAATTTATTCATAAAAAATTATCAAACAAAATTAAAATTAAAATTAAAACAAAAACAAAAATAAATAAAAAAATTAAAACAAAACCCAAAACCCTTTCCCGGCCCCAAGCCTTGCTCGACCACCTCCACACCCACCCAACCCAGCCCCGGCCCCTCCCCCAACCCCACCCAGCCAGGCCAGCCCCTCTCCTCTCTCTCTCTNTCTCCGGTGGCCATACTTGCCGGCAGTGACCCCACCCTCCTCCCCTCTCTCTCTCTCTCTCTCTCTCTCTCTCTCTCTCTCTCTCTCTCTCTCTCTCTCTCTCTCTCTCTCTTTTCTTTCTCTCTTCTCTCTCTCTCTTCCCTCCCCGAGACTGGGTTTGGACGGTGTTATCGAGCCCGGTAGTGGCAGCGCGCAGGTGGAGCTGGTTCGCCGGTGACTGGTGGAGGTCCGACCATGCAGAGAACAATCACTAATATATGTATCTATATCACAAACTAAAAATGTTGCATCAGATTTTTCTAGTCCATTTAACTTCAAGGAACTGCTAAAGCGGTATAGTCAATGACACCAATTAACTCTACCTGAATGATTCCCTATTGCTTTAATTTAGATTTTAGAAATACATCAAGGGAACCATAAGGAAATCAGCAGTAGGCAAAAAGTTGACGAGTCCTATCTTGGTCTGAAAGTGTGTTTGACCACCAACTTTTAGTAGACAGACCCAATGGCTAACTGCTTCGCGCAGGATCCATTTTGGATTTCAAGATCTGGAGTGGAACATGACACTTATGTTTGACCAAATAGAGATAAGAGAGAGAGAGAGAGAAGAGGGGTTGGCCTAGCTGGGTGGGGTTGGGCGAGGGGCGGAGCCGGGTTGGGTGGGGTGGTCGGGCAAGGCTTGGGGCCGGGAAGGGGTTTTGTTTTAATTTTTTTATTTATTTTTGTTTTTGTTTTAATTTTATTTTATAGTTTTTTTATAAATAAATTATATATTTACCTTTCAAATAAATGTCATCCATCCAAAATAGAAGGAATGAATCAAAGCTGAACAATTTAAATAATAAGTTGACTAAAACCGAATTTTTAAAAAATTATGGATCCAAAATTGAATTAGCTATGTAGTTAGTAAACCAAATCTGTAATTTCTTCATATAATGTCATTACAGTGAAATTTTTTATCAATTCCACTATATATGACTTTTAGCATAGCATTTAACCATGTCATTGTACACGCTTTTAGATAATTGCTACCATCACCTTATTTTGTTCTTCATGTTCATGATTTTGTTTTTCATGTTCATGCATAGTTCTAGACCAAAGCACCCTTCAAGGCTCAAAAAAAAAAAAAAAAACTCTATGGTCGACATGGCCATAACGTCAACCCATAATATCAAATAGACCATAACATTGGTCGACAAATAGGATATTTTGAGTTCCGAATTTTGAATTCCATATTGGATCGGAGTTCCAAGATATGACAACATCGAAATCACACACAACAATGAGCTCATAATATCAAACACTTAAACCACATAAAAAATTGCACACGTCAATGAACTTTTTGGTAAATTTTATTAATAATCACAGTTATAACTAAGAAAATTCTCCACCAGAGTACTATCAATATACATCTTCAAGGATGTGCTTAGGACCCTTCTAGTATGTGTTTCTCATCCTAAAATAGATCAAAACAAAAATAAACACAATGTAAACTGTTTGTAGATGTTATAAACTAAGCTCCAATAAAGGGGGAAAAACCTACTGTCTCAAACCAATCTACATAGAGAATGGTAGATTCACTTTCGCAAAAAGAAAAAAACCTAATGACCCACTCATATGGGAAAAATTATTAGGTGTATCTAATACACTGCCATGTGGTGTAACCAATCCAACGTGTAAGGATATTATTGGACGGTATATTCAGATTAGTAAGGTATAATATTAATAACATATACCCATACTATAACACGTTGGATTAGGTACACCATATAGTTGTGTGTCGGTTATACAGAATAATTTCTCCTCTTATGGGTATGTAATTGAAAAAGGAATAAAATTTCCAACAAAAATGACATCATTTATGCCATCTATACATAAAAACCAAACATTCATATGCATAAAACAAACCCAACAGTAAAGTACATGCAAACTCAAAGTGAGCTACTTAGTTTACATTTTGGTAATAGATGGGGAGCACAGAGGGATGGTTCTTCTTCTGTGAAGCAGGTACTTAATCGAAAACAAAGTCATAGATGCAGAGGGAAGAAAATGAAAAAACTCATACCTGAGAAGCTCAGCTTGATTGTGGTGCAGGAGAGAGAAGAGGTAAGAGGATCTTGATCTTTGTTGTCAACTTGTGATATAAAGAGGGTCTTGCGATCTCCACCACCACATGAACCCTATAGATCTAGGTTTTGACGGATTCAGTGGCAATGGGTTTGGGGTGTTGGGGTTGTTGGTGGGTTTGAGTTTTTTGTGATTTTGTTGTGAGAGAGAAAGCAGGAATGAGATTAAAAGAGTATGTGAGTGAAAAAATGAGAATGACATTTTGGACCTTTCACAATAAAAAAGGGTTATAAAAGTAAGTTTTCAAAAATAAGGTTATAAAAACAATTTCTACCATTTTTGGGGCTATTGAGTTAAATTACTATATCCTAATTTGGTACCTAAATTATAATTTGATCAAAATGGATACCCAAACTATTATTTTGTTGAGTTATTTACACTTATACTTTATAAAGTAGGGCTGGGCACGGTGCGGTCCGGCCCAGTTTTCCCCGACACCGGCACTGCACTGTAGAGGACAATACGGTGCGGTGCGGTGCCGGTGTGGGAGAATTGTTGCAGCAGAACTGGACCAAACTAAACTGTAACAGTTCCGGTCCGGTCCAGTGCACTGTTTCTGTTTTGGGCCTTACTGTTTTGGGCTTTTTTAGTCTGAGCCCAATTAAAAATTTGGGCCAAAAAATAATCAACCATACTTCACTGCACCACAGTTCAAATTAACATACAGTCATAAGCTTTTCATGTTCTCACTTCTCATTTGAGAACAAATTAACATACAGTCATAAGCTTTTCATGTTCTCACTTCTCATTTGAGAACAAATTAACATACACTCATAAGCTTTTCACTGCACCACAGTTCAAGAATTGACAGAAAATTAAAATCCAAGAGAAAACAAAGCCACAAGCTAGCAAATCAAATTGGTAACCAGAAACTAGACCATGAATAGCAGCTAAGGGCCTGCCAAACATATTATGGTCTAAGTCAAACATACCCTGTAATTTGACACATCACAACACAATAAAACACAAATTTGCTTATACAGTATACAGATATGTAAAGAGGATTCACAATATGGATCAAAACAACCCATTAATCAATAATTACAAAATTTCTTATCCCCCAGCCAGCAAACACCATAAAATCATAAATCACTCATTGTCTTCAAATTACCCTTGCCAGCAGCCATCAAATACACCATAAAACCCCTGCCAGCAGCCATCAAATACACCAGAATACCCCTGCCAGCAGCCATCAAACATTATAAATTAATAGCTAGGCAACTAAACAATGGAATTCAACTTGTGGAAGTAAAAAAACTTACCATTTAGGCTGCCTACTCAACACTGAACAGCAGGGGCTGTTTTCTTTGAAGTGGCTAAAGACATGTATTCTATAAAACAAATCAAAAGATGCACAATTCAGTTTTCAATCTAAGAAAGTATAATACAATAAACTAAGTTAAAACAAAAAATTATACCAGCTTCAAGTGCTTCATAAAACTCCATTTCTTCAATGGATGGATCATACAGTACAGAAGAGATATCATCGAATCTCAACCAATTTTGACAACAAATAAGAGCCTCCACCATCTTTGGAGTCAGTTGACTGGTTTCCTTGACTGGTTTCCTTGAACCAGTTGATGGTGGTAGTGGTGGCCTTGCACCACTAGGTGGAGGTTGGGTAGGTGCTGCAGCTGCTGTTGGTGTTGGTGTTTGTGATGGTGTTGGTGATGGTGTTTGTGATGGTGTTTGTGATGGTGTTGGTGATGGTGTTTGTAATGGTGTTGGTGATGGTGTTGGTGTTGGTGTTTGTGATGGTGTTGGTGATGGTGTTTGTGATGGTGTTGGTGATGGTGTTTGTAATGGTGTTGGTGTTGGTGATGGTGTTGGTGTTGGTGAAGAGGCAGAGGCGGAGGAGAAGCTACTAGGGGACCTAAGGGTACCTTGTGATAGGGGGTCCATCTCTCCTAAGTCTTAAACACTAAACAGAAACCCCAATTTTCAGCAGCCCTCATTCACAAGTTCACAACCATCATGCTAATTTGCCAAAAAAAACTAAATGTAGTAATGTACCTCACAAAACTGCCCATTGCCCAAGTACCCAAAATGTAGCTCAGGCTGCTCACTGCTCAGCAATTGAAGCACCAAAATGTAGTACAAAATCCAGAACCTGCATATGTAGTTCAAACTTTCAAACCCCAAATTAACTATAAACCCTAATTTAAAATTGAAATTGCAAGCAAGAACCACAAAATTGCACATAAATTACAGAATAACCCTAATGTAAACCCTAACGCGAAATCAAACCCCAAATTAACTATAAACCCTAATTTAAAATCAAAATTGCAAGGAAGAACCACAAATTTGCACAAAATTAATAGAATAACCCTAATGTAAACCCTAACCCGAAATCAAACCCCACATTAAGTCATTAACTATAAACCCTAATTTAAAATTGAAATTAACAAAAAAATTGCACAAAAATTCCAGAATAACCTTAATATAAACCCAAACCCGAAATCAAACCCCAAATTGCAAAGAAATGACAAGATGAGAGAGTGAGAGATGAGAGACAGAGATGATAGACTGACAGAGAGAGACGCGAGATGAGAGATGAGAGTGAGAGAGATGGTTACCTGAGACGACGCCGTCGAGATGTACCGTAACGGCTTTTGATTCGCTGCGACGACGCCGACGCCGACGAGATCAGAGACTTGAGTGGTTGAGTCAGCTGACTGCGATTCGCGAGTGAGAGTGAGAGATGAGTGACAGAGATGACTAGATGAGATCATGAGAGATGCGAGATGAGAGATGGTTACCTGAGATGAGTGTGAGAGCTGAGAGTGAGAGACACAGCAGAGACTTGGCTGGTTGGCTGCGTGAGAGAGTCAGAGAGGCAGAGACTTGGCTGGGTGAGTGAGATTGGATGCGTGAGAGTGTGAGACAGAAATCAATTGGGGCTTTAGGGTTGGGGATCGGGGTTAATCTGTAATTGGGTAGGGTAATTGCCAAAAATGGCCAAATGGGTAAATTGGTAATTGACTAATCTAATTAGTAATTGGGGTTTGACTTTTTGAGGGTTTCAAATTTTCAATTGGGGTTTCATTTGATTTTGGGGTTTCATTTAATTTTAGTGTTTTAATTGGGGTTTAGAGTATAGGGTATTTAGGGTATATGATATAGTCTTATAATAAACTTATAAACATATACATACAAAAATTATAAGTTAGGATATACTATAATATTATAAACTATATATTATATGGGTACTATCAAATATATAATTAGTGTTTCAATTAGGGTTTAAATTGGTAATTTGTAATTGACTAATCTAATTGGGGTTTGAGGGTTTCAATTGGGGTTTAAATTGGTAATTTGTAATTAACTAATCTAATTGGGGTTTGAGGGTTTCAATTAGGGTTTAGAGTATAGGGGCCATAGGCCATTTAGGGTATAGGGTATAGTGACTATAGTCTTATAGTAAACTATAATATATATAAAAAAATTATAAGTTAGGATATACTATAGTATTATAAACTATATACTATATAGTACTATATATATAATATACTATATAGGCCATATAGGGATATATATATAAAATATATTTTAGGGTCTAAAATATAGCTAGGTTAATATTAATTTTATTATCTAAAATATATATAAATGTGTGTAAAAAAGTGTATAAAAAAGTGTATAAAAATGTGCTAAAAAAGTGTATAAAAATATAAAATGGTATAAATATATATATGTTTATACACATACGGTCCGGTCCGGTCCGGTCCGGTCCGGCTTCAAGTAAATCAAAACCGGAACCGAAACCGTATAGGACCGGTCCGGTCCAATTCGGTCCAATCTTTGACCGGTTTTGGTCAACACGGTTTTTACGGTTTTTTAACCCCCGGTTTGGTTCGGTGTGTCCGGTTCGCGATTTAAATGTCCACCCCTATTATAAAGTTTATTGTCTTTTCACATACACCATCTGAGGTTTTAAAAATTACACATACATCCTCTTAGGTTTCAAAACTGTTGCATATAACATTTTACAAGAGAAAACAATATATACATCAAGAGGAGGTGCCCACATAAAAATTTTAGAGGGATGCAAAGAGGTGGTATGAATGTTTCAAGGGAAAAAGGAAGAGTGAGTGAAGGAGTCAATGCATTAAGGCAAAGAGAGTTATGTGCAACAGTTTTGAAATCTCAGAAGTATATGTGTAATTTTTAAACTTCAGAAAGTGTATGTGAAAAGACGATAATCTTCAAGCGATGTAAATGTAAATAACTCTATTTTGTCTCTAATAAATACCAATTTCTATTTCTGTTAGTTTACCTCACAAAATTGTGATGTTCTTAAGGGCAATTATGACTTTTTATCATCTTCTTTTCTCTCCCTCACCTCCCTCACCGGCCTCCATCTTTTCTCTATTCCTTCTTCTTCGATTTATTATTATTTTTTTCTTTCAGATCCATAAAACTAAAAACCAAAAGCATAAAAGCTAAGAACCCCCGTCACCTCCTCCTTCTGTAATAAGAAGAAAGTATCACCTTCGAGTACCCATTGAAGGTGGCAGCTGCTTGGCTTGCCATTTCTCTTGGAAACTCAACCAAAGATTAAGCACACAAACATAAAGCTCAAGGAGATTTAAACCAAGAAAAAATAGAATTGGCAGCAAACCAAAAAATGTCTAGGTACCCAAGAAGACTTAACTACCCTTGCTTCTGTACGTTAACATAACTGACAGAGTTAATACTAGGTATTTATTAAATATAAAATCATAGTTTTAGGTACTTAATTAGAACAAATTCAAATTTTAAATACTAAATTGAGACATGGCTCAAAATTTGGATATCAAAAATAAAGCATGCAATATAAATCAACAGAATTCGATGAAAGCCAGTAATTGACTATCCCATTTCATCATTATTCCCCTGTCATTTACAGTTCAAGGTTTTGTAGCAGCCAAAGTGTTCCCGACGTCGATTACAAATCGATATCTAACATCGTTGTTAGCAAGGCGTTCCATTGCGGCGTTCACATAATCCATTGGGATAACCTCAATCTCTGCCGTTATGTTGTGTTTTGCCGCGAAATCAATCATCTCTTGAGTCTCCTTCATGCCTCCAATTCCACTACCCGCCACCATCTTCCTTCCTGTATGCACATGTTTACACTAGTTTTAGGCTCTAACTCAAACACAAAGTTGGGAGGATATATATATATATCCATTGGCTGCTACAAAATGTGCATGTATTCTTTTGGGCTTCGGCCCCTCTTGTACCAAAAAAAAAAAGAAAAGTAAAATGTGCATGTATGGGGGTTTATATATTATACTTACCCATGAGTAAAGAAAACGCAGGCAGCTCAAGTGGCTTTTCTGGTGCACCCACCAAAATAAGCTTCCCATGGGACTTCAAAAGGCCAATCAAGGGCGCAATGGAATGCACAGCAGAGACTGTGTCAATAATGCCATCAAATGTGCCCATGGCAGCCTGCAATCGAAATCCAATATGTACCAATTAACTACAACTTCGAGATTAACCATAGGATTGGGCACTAATTGTGACTATATTAGTAGTTAGATAATAACACCAAATCTATCAAAGTTTTTTGTTTTGACCAATCAAATCTATCAAAGTTAAATCATCAAGAATTGTGAACAACATATATGTATGGTCAAACGGTCTGGTAAAAAGAACATTTCTGCAACATATATATGAATTACACATTCAAATAAAAATAGACCTATTCGATGGTCCATATTATGTATGGCTAAATAGTCTGATAAAAGAACATTTTCGCTATATATATGCAAGCGAACATATTATATATTATTGGCTAGATACCTGAATTTGGTCCTGGTCGCGGCTAACCAAGAATGAATCAGCACCAAGTTGTTTCAAAGCTTCATCTTTCTTGCTAGGTGAGGTACTAATCACAGTCACTTTTGCCCCAAAAGCCTTAGCAAATTTCACACCCACATGACCAAGCCCACCAAGGCCCACAATGCCAACATGCTTACCAGGTTCTGCTAAGCCAAAATACTTCAAGGGACTATACATTGTGATCCCAGCACAAAGTAGAGGAGCACTGTTGAGCTCATTTTATATATAATTTTTATCCCTAAAATCTTACATTTTTGTCTACTTCTTTTAGAAATTTTTAGTGTTTTAATTCTTTTTTTTTTTTTTTATTATCTAGTCAATTAGTGGGTTTATTAGTTTTTATGTTTTATTAAGTTTTATTTTAGTTTTTATTTTATTTTTAAGTAGTGTATTTTATTTATTTATTTTGTAGGATGTGAAATAGGGAGGCCCAAAAGAAAAGAAGGAGCCCAGTCTAGCAACTGAAGCCCAGCCCAGCCCGGTGGAAGCCGAACAGTCACTGAGCCCAGCAGAAGCCCAGCCCATTTCTTCCTTTCCTTCCGCCCAGCACGCAGCCTCCCTCCATGTTGATTAATCAAACCATTCAGCCACCCAGCAGACGACACGTGGCGGGCAATCTTCCACCTCCAGCCGCAACTCTTCAAATTGATTAATCTCCCCCATAACGCTTTGCAGCCGCCAGCCATTTCCAAGCCTCAAGCCGAGCAGCTTCCCTTCTTTCTCTCTCCCTCATGTCGCTTTCCAGCCGCAAGCCAAGCCGCACGCATCTGCATCTGTGCCAAAGAAATCAGGCGAATTGCTTGATTAATCAAGCGTTCAGCCACTCAGCAGGCGACACGTGTCCCACCTTCCAGACCTCTCCAGCTGCTTCCCGATTTTTTCAGCACATCCTCAATAGCTGTCACCAGCTCTCTCCCCCTGATATTTTTTACCCTACTATTTGCCTATAAATAGGAACATTTAGTCCCCTCTTCATTTTTTTGAGTCTAGAATTTTAATTTGCTGCCTCTTCTAGTATTCTCCTAGGATTTCTTTCTCAAGCCATTTGGCTATGATATTTGAGAGAGAATAGGATGTAATTTCTCTTGCATTTTATTTAATGAAAGTTTAATATTATGTCACTCTTCCCTCTTCTCTCTTCTTTTCTTCCTTTATTTATTTTATGCCTTTTATTTTATGTAAGTTCTTTATATTATTGTTAACTTTAGTATTATGTCTCTACTCTTTCTTCTTCTAGTCTTCTATTTACTTTATGTCTTTTATTTTATATAGTTATTATTTTATTGTTAGTAGTGTTATTTATTTTATTGTTCTTTAAATTTCATGCTCATTTACCTCTTTCTTTATTTTTATTTAAGATATAAGATCATGGGTGGTCACTAAACCCCCTTACCAAGGTAAGGGGGAAGCACCACCATGAACATTATTAAATGAGGTCTTTATGTTAATTTTCCCCTTGTTTAAGATCTTACAAGCCTAGATTTTGATATTAAAATGAGATAGAGATCCTCTTTTCACCCATAATGTCATATATTATGGGTTGTTAGATCCTCTTTCTACATTTTAGCTTTATGTTTAATTGTCTTAAATACAAACTTTTTGAACTCTAGTTGTTCCTTAGTTTTGGTTCACTTGAGTTGCTTAAAATTGTATTCTCTAAGCAAAATCAACATCTACCATTTAAACCTTCAACTTTTGTGCTTAATTCATATTTATCTTTGCAATAGGGCATCAAGTAACTCTTGGGTGCCCTCCTTTAAGGGGAAATTACTAAAAATCTCATTTAATATGTTCATAAGTGGTGTAGAACCCTAACCTTGGTTCTTATACCATTGTTAAGTTTCTAAAACCAAAAAGTTGTTATTTTCATTTTTAGATTTAATATTTTCAATTCTTGCACCTTTATTTACCTTGTTCTCTTTTCATTTACTTTATTTACCTTTTAACTTAGTTGCTACTTTATTTACTTTTTAGTTTAGTTGCATTTTATTTTTAATTGTCTCACAAACCAACAAAATTCCCAAACTAGGTTAGCTTTAAATTAACTTAAGTTTAAGCTTAGTGTATCGTTTTCTTTATCACTCCTTGAGGTTCGACTTCGTTAATATACTACTCGATTCGTATATTTGCGAGTAAATAAAATTTTACAACAAGTTTTTGGCGCCGTTGCACCAAATGTCGAGCCGATCTGAGATGTCTAAGAAAAGATGAACACTCAAGTTCTTAGAAAATCCCAATGTCGGATTGGTTCGGGTCGAAAAATATCAGGTCAGGCATGCATAAATTGATCCGCTCTGCACAATGGTGTCGCTGAGTTGGCATAATGATGTATGTGGAAGGTTGAGTTGGACCAAATTTGACTGTTGAAAAGTCAGAGTTGAATAAGATCTGATCAGCTACGTGTCGGTCTATGATTGGCCGTTAAATTCATGTGGATTTATCCACAAACATTATAAATAAATGAAGTTCAGAGTTTTTTAGGAGGGAAGATTAATTTGAACTTAGAACGTATGTCAACTTTATGGAAAGAAATACCACTAAGGTTGGCCAATATAAAGTTTATTAAAAATTGATGGTGCCTTGTGGTTTGCACTGGGCTGAGGCAACTAGATCTCTGGTTTACATGTATATATGACGTACATGACCTTGAAAGCGTTTTTCGACAAAAAAAAAAATAATAAAAATAAAACTGGGTGTTATCTATTGGACTAAATAATTATTGACACAATTTTATAAAGAATTTGTGATTTATAATATGTGGCTCTTTTTTTTATTTTTATTCATATCTTTGCAAAATCACAACCCACTATTTTATAGAAAGAGAGGAAATAAAACACGAACAATCTTGATCGACATGCGCTATATATAGAATTGAAATATAAAGATCAAGAGGATAATACTACAAGTTATTAAGGAAAAGAAAAAAAAGAAGAAAATTGAAGATCGAGTTTGTCGGGTATACGTACCCAGGAACCATAGGGTAGATAGAGAAGCCCCATTCATTCTTGATGTTGTGAATGTCAGAGTACGTGGCATATCCCACAATACAACACTTTAAACCTCACGTCCTCATCACCTGTTGCCCTGTGTGCACATATCATTTTAGTTTAACCAAAGACATGAATGAAAGAAGGAAAAAACGTATAAAGAATATAAAAAATAAGGAGTGGAATAATTAATTACCTTCTGGAGAAGTTAAAGGGAGAGAGATGGCCACATGTGTCTCTAGCAGCCCAGCCAAAGGCCTTCACAGGGTGTTCTTTTTCTGGGGACTTCGCCATTTTTGAGGCACAGGGAGACCAAGAGAACCGATCGAGAGTGTTTGCTTTAAAAAGTTGGAGACAATTAAAAGGTTGAGTGCTTAATTATGAGTGAAAAAGAGAGGTAGGCATAAGTGGCTGCACTAATTAGTTGACTGATGTGATTGTGACCTAAGAATCTACAAGGATAAGAGGCAAGAGATTTCATTTACCATAGTAAGTTTATGCTATTGCCAATATGTATGTATAGTTTAATGTGACACTGAGACGAGTTGGAATGTGTGAGATTATCGATCAGTGCTGTTTTTTAATTCTGGGAGGTAAAGCCAAAAGTATCTGTTTTTTCTATTAACAAAAAATCTTGTCTGTCACTTACAAGTAAGTGATTTCTTACTTTTAACATTTTCTATAGTTTAAACTACCCGCCACCAACTTCCTTCTGCATGTATTAATTCACATTTTCATAAGGTGTTGGCTCTAAGCAACAATTGAAAAGATCATAAGAAAGTTAAATTATTATTGGATTTTATAGTACTTACCCATTAGTAAAGGATACACGGGTAGCTCAAGTACGTGGCTTGTTTGGTGCACCCACCATAATACGCTTCCCATGGGACTTCAAAAGGTCAATCAATGGCGAAATGGAGTGCACAGCAGAGACTGTGTCGATGATGCCATCGAATGTGCCCATGGCAACCTGAATAATCAATAGAGTTAAACATTAATTAATTCAGTATTCAACGTTAACTCAAACCCAATTGACAATGAGTACATAGAAAAACTTAAAATTATATATTGTTATCCAAGACTATAAATTCCCGAACAAGAAACATATTAAACAAATTATAAATTGGCTACAAACCTGCATTTGGTCTTGGTCGCGGCTGACAAAGAACGAATCAGCACCAAATTGTTTCAAAGCTTCATCTTTCTTGCTAAGAGAGGTACTAATCACAGTCACCTTTGCCCAAAAGCCTTAGCAAATTTGACACCCACATGGCCAAGGCCACCAAGGCCCACAATGCCAACATGCTTACCATGCTCTATGTCACGGTCCGCACAGTCCGCAAATAGAGTTGTGCTTCCGTGACATTAATATGAAGTATAGAGGGTCAAATGGCAAGAGAATGGCATTTGTTTGGCGAACAGTTGCCGGGTTGCGCGCATAGAAGGGTAATTTCGTAATTTGGCTGTTTCGGGGTCTTCCGGTTGGAATTTAGGAAATCTAAAAATACCGGTAAATCCAGAAGGTCGAAACAAGTCCAAAGCAACTGACGGTTCGTCATTCGGAGTTCGGATGAATTAATTATGGCCAATTATGATTTCTCGCGCAAGTTGATGTTTCCTCCTGCTTTGTGAGAAAAAGCATAAAATGCTCTTTAGGGGGAGACATGGTGTCAGGCTCTCCACCACTCCCAACGCCCACACCCATGGAGCGTTAAGCGAGCTACTCTAGGAACCTTTGGGGACCTAGGGGGCGGGCACATGACTTCTCGAGGGCAGTCATGTGTCTCCGTGGGACAGGAGGTCCCACGGACAGTACAAGCCAGCGGGAGTGCTTGTATTGCGTTGGGCGCGCGCACACAAGGCTACAAGGGGAATTCCCTTATGCCGCAGCGTATGCAGATCACGCCTACTACATGTGAACTCCCGGAGACTCCATGGTGCACATTGGCCATGTACTACTCAATGAGGGCATCAGCTTGAGTTCGGCTATGCGCAATATATAATGCTAGCAGGCACGGGAAGGGCGACCCCGTGCCAACGAGAGAAAGCTAATGTGGGGAATCGGAGAAGAGTTGCTCACTCGAGTGGCATGCTTGCATGTTTAACTCGGGGAAAGGACTATAGGCGCGAGCTAGCCCTTAGTGCCAAGACCGTCGAGATGTGGAAACAAAGTAAGACCCGACATGTGAGAATGGAATGCCAGCGTCATAAGGACCTATCGATGGGGCAAGTGTCTTGGTTGAAAACCTTGGCACAAGTAAGTAATCGTATAGTCGCTACGAGCGAGACTCGAAATGAGTAGTTCTTGTTGGCAAACCTCAAGAAGGTAACGAATGAGTCTAAATCTTAAAAAATACCATAGAGAAAGAATGACTGGCCTTGATTCAGAGGATCTTGGCGCCGCATGGGCAAATTCCGCTGCATATATAAAAAGTGAGCCCGTGACACTCTGCTAAGCCAAAATACTTCAAGGGACTATACATTGTGATTCCAGCACAAAGTAGAGGAGCACCTGCATCAAGTGGCATGCTATCGGGGAAGTGAATGACGTAGTGCTCGTTGGCGACCATGGTATCAGAGCAGCCTCCATATGTGATTGTTTCGTCGTGGTAAATGGAACCGTAGGTAAGTACCATTTTGGGGCAGTAAATTTCAAGGACATTGTCGCAATTCTCGCAAGTGTGGCATGCACAAACCAAGCCACCCACACCCACTCTATCTCCCACTTTTACTTTCTTCACTTTGCTTCTTACTTCTGTCATTTTCCCACAATCTAGTGCTTGCATGCAAACCAAATTAAACTCCAAAATTAATTCAAACATTTGTGTTAATTCGCATTACAATTACTCATATAATCCAACTTAAAAGTACGTGAGATATCTTAAAAAGATTAAGAAGGATATATATAATCCAAAGTTTGGGGTCATACCCAGGAACTATAGGGTAGAAAGATAAACCACATTCATTCTTGTTGTGGTGAAGGTAAGGAGTAAAATTTTGAAATTTTCGGCAAAATTTTAATTTTTAGGGGTATGAAAATTTTAACACCATACCAAATTAATTTCAAAAATTTTGTCGAAATTTTCCAAAATCCTCGAAATTTCGATGTAGAGGCCAGAAAGAGAGAGGGGAGGCAGAGACCGAAGGGAGAGGGGAGGCAGAGCACCGTTGCCAGAGGGAGAGAAGAGATCGGAGAGGGAGCTGCAGAGCCGCGCTGTCGTCGAAGGAAGAGAAGAGATATGGGGAGGGAAAGGAGGAAGAGAAGGAGATCGGGGGAAGGAGAGGGAAGAAAGAGATTATGAATGGAGGAGAAAAACTGGAAGTGAAGAGAGAAGAAAAATAAAAGGAAGGCCACTGGAAGTCTAGCTCTGGAAGAAGACGAAGACTACTAGAAGTGGAAGTAACGGGGGAAGAAGAGGAAAAGGAAAAAAAAAAAGAAAAGAAAAAGAAGACCACTGGAAGTGGAAGTAACCGGGGAAGAAGAGAAAAGAAAGGAAAAGAAAAAAAAAAGGAAAGAAAAAAAAAATTTAGGGTCGATTGAGATTTGGAGTCTTTAGGCAATTGGAAAGAAAAAAAAAGTTTGAGATTTTATTTAGGGTTTGATTTGGCTATTTTGGTGTTTCATTTAATTGTAAACATAAATTATGAAAAAGAAATTTATCCCTTCATCATGAAGTTTCATTCCCTTAATGTTTGATTTTCCAATTTCGAGAATTTGTGAAATTTAAATTTTAGGTAAACCGATGTCGCCGCTGCTACCATTGGGTTGATTCTATTTTAACCCAATTCGGCTCAATTTAACTATCGAAGACCATTTCCAAGTTCCTTTGAGTAAGCTTGCTACTTCTCGTTGCGACATTGGTGATTTATTCGTGTAATTTTATTATGTAATTATTAATGAGTGAAGTATTTTTTTAACAGTATTGTCTTCAGCGCGTATTATATTCATCACATATCACATAAAACCTACTATATAGTTTAGTTTTTTCAATGTTTTTTATCAATATAGTAGATAATATATTAAATAAATATATGATAAAGTTTCTTTCAAAATTTATGTATTTTCATAGTAATTTTCGTCTAATTTTTGTCGAAATTTAAAAATCTTCGAAATTTCTATCAAAATTTTCATTAAAATTTCTTCGAAACCTGAAATTTTATTTATTGGGTAAAAGTCGGTGTGGCATATCCGCAATACAACACCTTGAACCTCACGTCCGCATCTCCTGTGGTCAGTATATATTAATATCATTTTAACATAAGCATCATCATCAACTCATCAACAACAAGACCAAGTACCGGAACCCAGACGTGAATTCAACTGAATTAATAGGCAAACAAACAAATTAAAAAAGAAAAAAGAAAAAGGATATACACAATCTGAAATTATGGTTAATTAGCTGAATTACCTTCTGGAGAAGTTGAAGGGAGAGAGATGGCCAGATGTGTCCCTTGAAGCCCACCCAAAAACCTCAACAGGGTGTTCATGTTCCGGTGCCTTTACCATTATTATTGTTACCAATTCAAAACTAAAGTTGGAGATTACTATTAAGTTTGGAAGAATAGAGCATATGGAAGAATATTGATTTTCTTCTTAATCAGAAAGTTACACAGAATACATACTATTTATATGGTGATGTGAAGAAACTGTTACAAAGAAACAGTCTACTGTTACAAAGAAACAGTCTACTGTTACAAAGAAACTGTCATAGGAAACTAATTACAAGCAATTAAATGTAATAACTGTACAATAACTATAATAATATGCAATAATTGTAATTAAGGAAAATAACTCTCGTAACACGTCCCCTCAAGTTGGAGAGTGAATATCATGAAGTCCCAACTTGTGACTTAAGTGTTGAAACTGTTCTCTTCCTAAAGGTTTGGTGAAGATGTCTGCAAGCTGAAATCGTGATGGAACATATGAAGGTGCAATTATTCTAGCTTGTAACTTTTCCCGTACAATGTGACAATCAATCTCAATATGTTTTGTACGCTCATGAAAAACATGATTTTTTGCAATGTGAAGAGCAGCTTGATTATCACAAAACAAGAGCGACGGTTGACGTTGTGGGACTCTGAGATCTTGCAAAATATATCGTATCCACATAATTTCCAAACATGTCGCGGCCATAGCTCGATATTCTGCTTCAGCTGAAGAACGGGCCACATTAGTTTGTTTCTTTGACTTCCAAGAAATTAATGAATTTCCTAAAAAGACACAGAAGCCTGTAATAGACCGTCGGGTCGTTGTACAACCTGCCCAGTCAGAGTCACAATAGGCTTTTAAAGCAAGATCATTAGAAGACGGAAAAAATAAGCCTTGACCAGGATTGTTTTTAATAAACCGTAGAACTCTCAACCCTGCTTCCCAATGTGGTTTTCTAGGATTCTGCATAAATTGACTTAGAATTTGCACAGAGTATGTTATATCAGGTCTTGTCACTGTAAGGTAGATCAATCTTCCAACCAACCTTCTATATTTGGTGGGATCGTGCAATAAATCGCCATCTTCAGGATTTAATTTTAAATGCTCCTCCATTGGGAAAGAATTAGGTCGAGATCCCAAAAATCCTGCATCTTTAAGAATATCTAAAGCATATTTTCGTTGACTAATATAAATTCCTTTTTGGGACCGAGAAACTTCAATGCCAAGAAAATATTTTAGGTTACCAAGATCTTTGATGCGGAATTGACGAAGAAGGAAATCTTTGATAGATTTAATTGCATGCTCATTATTTCCTGTTACAATAATATCGTCCACATAAATAAGCACTGCAGTAAATGAGCTACCTTCGATTTTGGTAAATAAGGAATGATCAGGCTTTGATTGATGGTAACCTGCTCGTTGAATAGCCTGAGAGAATTTCGAAAACCAATTGCGAGAAGCTTGCTTTAAACCATATAGTGATTTGTTGAGCCGACATACCATATTCTCCCCCTGGCGGTGAAGACCAAGAGCAACTTCCATGTAGACAACTTCATCAAGATCGCCATGAAGAAAGGCATTTTGAACATCCAGTTGATGAAGAAACCAATTGCGAGAAGCAGCAACAGCCAATAGACACCGCACAGTAGTTAGTTTGGCTGTGGGAGAAAAAATTTCCAAATAATCAACCCCCTCAATCTGGGAATAGCCCTTAGCAACAAGACGGGCTTTATATCGTTCAACAGAACCATCAGAGTTATATTTAACCTTGTAGACCCATTTGCAACCAATGGGTCGGTGACCGGAAGGTAACGGAACTAGTGTCCAAGTGTCATTTTGGTCAAGGGCATCAAGTTCAGCCTGCATAGCATCCCTCCATTTTGGATCAAGAACTGCTTGAGAATAGTTAGTGGGCTCACACAGACCAGAAATATTAGCAAGAAATGCAAAATGAGAATGAGAAAATCTGGAATAAGAGAGAGAATGAGAGAGAGGATGCCTTGTACCTCAAGAAGAACGAGACAACGGAGACGATGATTGGTGAGGGCCAGTGTGAGCAAAATTCATGTAGTAGTCGGCATGCCATGCAGGCGTGGTAGTGTGGCGGAGCGAATGACGAGTAGGTGGAATGAGAGGAGAAGAAGAAGAGGGAGATGGAGAAGGATCATTCGAAGCCGAAAAATTAGGTGGAGAGGAAGCATGTGGAGTGGACAGTGTGATTGACGGGGAAGGAGAACTGGGTGAAGCCGATGGTGGTGTAGTGGGAGGAGAGAGTTCGGATGGTGTATCAGGGATGGTAGCGGAAGGTAAAGGACAAGTGAAGGTAGGGGATAATGAGTTAGGTAGAGACGGAGGTAAGGTATCAGGAGAGGGATTGGGAGAAGAAGAGATATTTTGAAAAGGAAAAATATTTTCATGAAAGCGAACATCCCGACTAACAAAAAATTTTTTAGATTCCAAATCAAACAATTTGTAACCTTTTTGACCGGTTGGATACCCAACAAAAATGCAACGATTAGCACGTGGAGAAAATTTGGGAACATGGTGAACAACTGTAGCATAACACAAACAACCAAAAACACGAAGATTTTCATAAAAAGGTGGGTGATGGTGTAAGCGTTCAAAAGGCGTGAGATTAGAGAGTAGTGGTGTAGGGAGACGGTTAATTAAATAGACAGCAGTTAACACACATTCACCCCAAAAACTAATAGGAACATGAGATTGAAAAAGTAAAGCACGCGCAACCTGTAAAATATGGCGATGTTTACGTTCCACAATGCCATTTTGTTGTGGAGTGTAAACACAAGACCGTTGAAATTCAACACCTTTATCAAGAAAAAAAGAACGCAAAGAAAGAAATTCGGCACCATTATCAGTACGAATAGTTTTAAAAAGAAAAAATTATATAAGTAATTTTGGAGCTTCAGATTTATGTGTCATAAGAAACAACCACGTACAACGAGTGAAATCATCCACTATGGTTAAAAAATAACGTGCACCCGAATGTGTTTGGTGTTTGTGTGGTCCCCAAATATCACAATGAATTAATTGAAAAGGTAATATAGAAGAAATTTTACTACTAGGAAAAGGAAATCGAGTTTGTTTAGCTAATGGACAAATATCACAATTATTTTCAAAATGTTGATTAATAGAAGGAACAAATTTAGAGACTAAACGGAAACGAGCAGGCGAAGGATGACCAAGACGATGGTGCCAGGTGGTGGTAGAAATAGCAGCATGACATGCAACGGAAGGTTGAAAAACCGGTGACATGAAATAGAGACCTCCACTTTGTTTACCCCAACCAATCATCTTCCCCGTAGCCAAGTCCTGTAAAACGCAAAAGTCAGGAAACAAGATCACACAACAATGCAGTGACTTGGTAATTTTACTGGCAGATAAAAGATTTAAACGGAAGGAAGGCACATGTAAAACATCCTTTAAAACAATATCTTTGTTAAACAGAATTGTGCCAGTAGAATTAATGGGAACAGTAGAACCTGTGGGTAAATTAACAAAAGGAGTGTTAGGTGGCTTGGGTTGCATAAATAAAGAAGAATTAGAAGAAATATGATCTGTGGCACCACTATCTAAAATCCAACAATTCGAGAACACTGAATCAATAGAGGGATAAAGTGGCAGACCTGTAGCATTTGCATAAGCACCGGATTGTTCAGAATTACCCTTGGATTGTTCAGAATTACCCTTGGACAAGTGAGCCATATTTGTCATGGCTGTTGTCAATTGGTCATATTGCTTAATGGAAAGCCCTGGGAAAATTTCAGTTAGACTTGGGGTTTGATGTGTGTTGCTGCCAGATGGAGGTGTCTTATATGTGCTCATGCCGACATGGGCTGCTGTAGAAGAAGAAGAGATGTCGGATGAACCTGCTGCAGTAGCAGCGTTTGCTGCATGAAAAGAGGGAGGAGTCGGTGGAAATCCCCTATGTCTATCGTGGAAGCTGGAGGTTGGTTGAGAAGGCTTACGTCCCTTAGGCTTGAAGTTTGGATCATGATTCGGATGTCCAGGTGGATAGCCATATAATTTGGGACAGATAGATATTCTATGTGTATCTTTCTTACAATAGTTGCAAAACAAAGCTCCATTATGAGAATTAGAAGGAGAAAATGAAGGATTACCCGAAAACTTATAATTCGAGTAGGTATTGGTGGAATTCCGTATAGCTGCCGCAACTGAAAAAGAATTTTCAGTAGGTGTAGGAGTGCCAATTTCTCGTTGCTTTTCTTCTTGAGTCACCATGTTATAAGCTTCTCGGATATCAGGTACTGGCTTCATGAGTAGTATTTGGCCTCGGACAGAATTGTAAGAATCTCCGAGTCCCATAAGAAATTGCATAAGACGGTCCTCTGCATGTTGTGCAACTCTTTTGTTGCCCTCATCACAATGACAACAATCACATGTGGATGGTGGACGATAAGAGTCTAATTCGTCCCAATACCCACGCAATTTGGTGAAGTAATTGGCTATGGTCATGGTTCCCTGAACATGTGAGGCAATGGATTGTTTAATTTGAAATATGCGAGGTAAATTACCTTGATCAAAACGGGCTCGAAAATCTTCCCAAATATGTTGAGCCGAGGATGCGAAGAGTACACTAGGAACAAGATCTGGTGAAACTGAATGAGAAAACCATGAAATCAACATGTGATTGGCTCTCTCCCATAAGTCATATTCATCTGGATGGGTGGACTTGGAAGGCCTCTGAAATCGTCCATTAATGAAACCCAATTTGTTCTTGACAGAAAGAGCAATTTCGACGGATTTGCTCCATGTAGCCCAATTCTCACCATTTAACAATTGTGAACAAAGAGAGATGGCTGAATTATCAGAATGATGGAAATAATAACGATTTGACGGATCAATAACTTTCTTTTGCTTGGGTTGGAGACTAGAATCAGCACTATCTTCCATGGTAGATTGGAAAAGAAGATAGAAGGCTTCGGAAAAATCAGGAAATGTATCCAGGTTGTTTTTCTATTGCTCTGATACCATATTAAGTTTGGAAGAATAGAGCATATGGAAGAATATTGATTTTCTTCTTAATCAGAAAGTTACACAGAATACATACCATTTATATGGTGATGTGAAGAAACTGTTACAAAAAAACAGTCTACTGTTACAAAGAAACTGTCCAAGGAAACTAATTACAAGCAATTAAATGTAATAACTGTACAATAACTATAATAATATGCAATAATTGTAATTAAGGAAAATAACTCTCGTAACAATTACAATTAAGAAAGTGGAATGCTTATGAAATTACTCAGCCAACTGATCGTAAATGAGGACATGAGATGGCCAGGTGGGATACGTGGTGGGACTTGCAGACATCGTAATGTAGCTGGTAATTCATTGAACGAAAATGACAAGATAAGAAGAGGAAGTAAAAAAAAACAAAAACAAAAAATGGATTCCATATCTTCAGTTACATGATTTACATCTTATATTTGAAGAATCATAAAATTATCAATTCTATACTAAATTATCCTGTGATTTACATGATTTACATGTTGTGGGTAAGGTAATCGTTCGGTAGTTCAATTTGAAGAATCATAAAATTATCAATTCTATACTAAATTTGATCATCTCTCTAAAATAAAAAAAATAATTGTTGGATAAGTAATATATTATAATTACATTCTTTTTAGCAAGACTTATTTATTATTTTACCTTCTAAAAGTAACTTCAATTCTTATTTTATTCCTTAAGATTTATTTTGTATCACATTATTTTCTAAAATTAATTTTCATGTATTACTTTGTTCACTTCTTATTTTTATAAACTTTAAAAATTAATTAAAAATAGATCCGAACTCAGAAAAATATAAAAAAAATTCATACAGACTACTCTTAACTAGTACTAATTTACTATGCGGTCAAATTACTCATTTTATATTCGAGTATTTCCAGAAAATTAAAATACTCTAGACTCTTTGAAAATTCATAGGATAATCTTATGAACTCCAAAAAATATGAGATTTGCACCGTTGGTCTTCTAAATAATAGCATTACCTTTCTTATGAACATTTGCTACCCAAAAGACCTCTCGGTCTTAGTGAAAAATAAATTTCCCTATATAAAATAAATTCTAGAAAAATTCTAGAATTTCCATAAAGCCTCGAAAGAATTTTCTAAATCAGGTTTTTCGTAATTTTCAAAATATTTTTGAATTTTTATAGAGGGAAATTTATTTTAATTTTGTAGAAATAAATTTAGACTTCCCAAATTTTCTTAAAACTCTTAGAGAGCAAATTAGTAATTTGACCCATAGTAAATTCGAACTAGTCAATACGAGTCCGTATGAAGTTTTTGTGTATTTTTCTGAGTCCGAAACTATTTTTAATTAATTTTCAAAATTCGTAAAAATTGGAAGTGGATAAAGTGATACACGAAAATTAGTTTCAAGGAGTAATGTGATACAAAATAAATCTTAGAGGATAAAGTGAAAATTAAAGTTACTTTCAGGGGGCAAAACTAATAAATAAGCCCTTTAGCAATGCATGTCGTTTAATGGCCAATTTATGATGTTTTCGTGGACAAGCGCGTGACTTATGCTCAGTGACAAAATGGGTAGTTACAATGTTCAACATATAGAACTTGAGAAACATGGATCTTCTGTCGAAAAAAAAAAAACATGGATCGATCAATAGTGTATTTGTCCTTCAAGGTAAAATAAAAAGAGTCTGGACTTATGGATACTGAAAACGTGTTGGACCATTTTGTAATTATGAAAAAAATATTTTTATTCTTTTTTTTATTTGAGAGAAAGGTAATTGAATTTGAGTGTATTATGAGTAATTTTACGGCCCTTCCAATTGGGCTACCCAACAATTACATATTTTTATTCAAATGCAAATGACCATAAAATATTGGGTTTTTTTTTATAATAATTACGTACCCTGATCGGCCGGCATACTTGTAAAAACACGATGACTAGCCGATCCACTTTAATGAGCTGAGCTCTCGGAACCATCACTGAGCCCTCAATATAACCCATCAAGAACCCGGTAAAATGCCACTGTGCGCTTTGAAATTGTCATTGTCAAATAGTGGCAATCACTGTTACTGTACGACAATAGCTATTTAAATTGCAAAATAAATTGTCACTATGTGACAGTGACAATTTTCTCATTTTTTTTAAAGAAAAACCCACGTAGTGCTCGGCATGAAAAACATATAACATAACATAATGTGGGGTTTATTTGTAAAATGTGGATCTATTCACCATTCCAACTTTTTATGTGACTTTGTTTAATCATTAAGAGCTATAAAAATGGAATTTACAGTAATTTACTGTAAAATATTCTAGTAACTATACATGCAGAAATGCATAACAAAACATACTCCTTATATATATGGATTGAATATGGCGGTTATAAAAAAACCTTAGTTGCCACCCCCAAACGCTCTCTTCTCTCTCCTCAACCCTATCTCTCTCAACCAAGTATTTCCAAGGGTGGGGGCGGTGGCTTCTATGTTTGTCACAGGCCCGCTGCTCCTACCCCCACCTCTCCCTTCTCCTTTTTTTTTTCGTTTGTTGTTTTGGTTTGTACTAAGGGATACTTTCTTCCCTCTTTGTGAGAGCTTTTTCATCTCTTTATGTGATAGTTTTTTCTTCTCAATAAATGAGAGCTTTTCCAATCACTCTGGTTTGGTCTGTCTATGGCGTTGTGCGTGATCTGCACGTTGTGCGACGTTAGATCCTGCTTTAGTGATGCTTAGTTGCTCTCTGAAGATCTTTCTTCTAGTTAGTCTCTAGTTCTCGTCATAAGATGTAGGAATGTCACTATGCTTGCCAGTACCGGTCCTGCCGGTTACTACTGCCCGATTCGCCACCTTGATTTACTGTTAGACTGGATTTAGAGATGTTTTTTGGATTGTGGACCCAAACGCGACTAGTTCGCTAATTTCTACGGTGCCTCGTTGGCTCTGTTTGGCGGTTGTAGTGTCTGCTTGATGCTGAAGTTACGAGATTGGGCACTTATTTCGTTGTAAGCATTTACCTTATTGACTCTATTGTTGTAGGGTTTCTTGTCATAACTTTGTATTTTCTATGCCTTTTTTGTTGTTTTAATGCAATGTTATTGCTTTATAAATAGATATATATATATATATATCACGGTTCGAAGTAACAAAAGAATAACAAAAAAGTACAAAAAAAAAAATTCCTTGTGATGTGATTATAATGGTATATCATTATGCCCAAAAGTTGTGTCCTATATAAAATTATTTTAACTTGTACCGAAATAATTCTCCATCATTTATGCACTATAAACATGCCTTATAAGCCTAATATCATTTTAAGAAAAACTTAATAGAGAGTAAAAGAGATACAGTTTGTTTTACTTATGTGGAAACTTGCGGTTGCAATGGTGCTATTCACTACCCCAAAGTTAATTGCAGTGCAAGCAACGGAACCATCTTTTCTATCTCTCCCTCCTGATCTCCCTCATTTCTTCCCTTCTAGACTTCCCCATAATCTTCAATACAATTCCTCTCAATATTATTATCATGGAGATAACATAAAATTACCAAAATATATATTTCATCAGGTTTATATAGAAATACATGAAGTCAATCGGGATTGTAAGTATTTGTGCAGGAACTCAATACCCGATCCGTTGAAGTTCGAGAAATGTTACATTGTGTGTTTTGAAGCTTCATTTACCGACTTTAGGAGATATGTTCATCTTACTATTGCAGCAGGACAAATTGGTATATGAACTCCTATATCATTCAAACATAAGTTTTCCTTTTATTTTATATTCATTTGAAATTTCTATTTATTGACTGTATGTTTTGTACCCCATTTTTTGGTCACTGATCGCCATCAGAAAAAAAGCCACAAGGCAAGTCAGGCAAGCTGGGAAAGCTAATAAATCGCATAAGAAAATCTTTGAACCCACCTCCAAAGAGTTGATACACGCTGAAACCATATCGCGACTGAAATAAGGATCACAGCTCTATTAGGATAGTCGATTGAGATGTGTTACAGGTAGTTTGATTCTTATCAATTTGTCACAGGAAGGTCGAATTATATATTTGATCCCATATTCAATAATAAAATCTCTCAACTCACCCCAAAGAGTTGATAGTTGAAAGTGAAGGTGCATCATATATGGTGACTTGGTGAGGGTGAATAGAACTACCAATTTGTTGCTTAAAGTACAATTATTTTGTACCCTTTTATAACCAACCCCATTAGACTGCCTTAACATAATTTCTTTCAACGGTTTATGAGCCTGCACCTCCTCCCCTGCTTCGATTAGCCATAAAATAGATGACAATTCTTTTTACATGTTTTGTCATACATTGGAATTATGGTTATGTACTTCCACAAAAAAAAAAAAAAAAAAAGATTATTTCCAAGTACACTATTTTGTATTCTAATTAATACATATAAATTGGCCTTTGTCTATTCTCTTTTTTGCCTTTTTAGCCTTTGTCGATCTTTTCATTTCATTGTCACTTTTATTCTGATCTTAGATTTGGATTTCCTTGTCAAAAGGAAAGAGAGAAATTATAAATTGATATGTTTTTTAGAGGGAGACAACTAAATTAGTTTGGTTCCTGATCAATGGGGAAATATGTTTAGTGTGCTTTGATGGATTACTTGCAGGAGAGTACTCCAATGGTAAAGTCAAATTTTTCCCAAAATATTTTTGAAAATGCCCCTCTTATCCAAAACTATCACTTATTTATTTATTTATTTATTATATTTCCTCAAATTATTAATTCCCTCCAGTGTTTATCCTTTGAAAATCTATATCAACTTGATTTGGGGAGTCCAATTCATTTAACTTGATTTGGTAAAGTTTTGGGGAAATTTCAAATTTGGGAAATGGTTGTTGATGAGCACGCTTCGAGCCATTTTCCCCCAAACTTAAATTTGGGGGAGGATTCACTACCAAAAAAAAAAAAAAGAGTTTTAGTTACAATTTGTGAACAATTTCATATTTAGTAACAACCTAGCTTGTTACTAAATCTTTTAGTTACGAAATTAAAGTTACTAATGATAATTTTAGTGACAGAAAGTTGTCAAAAGTTGTGACTAAAACATTTTGCTACGGGATTTTTAGTTATAACTTCTTTTTTTGAATGTATTTTGTGACTAACTATTGTAACTAAAAATCCTGTAGCAAAAAGTTTTAGTTACAACGTTTTGTAACTAAAAATTGAATTAGTTAAAGTAAATTTTGTAATTAAAAGTTTTAGTCACAACTAAGTGTATTGCGTTGTGACTAAATATATCATTAGTAACAATTGTGACTAAAGAGTCAAGACTAAAAGACCTATTTTTTTTTTTGTAGTGATAGGAATTGCTCTAAGTCTGTATTTGTGTTTACATACAGTACTAATTAAAGTAATAAGCTAGGCCACATTTGGTACGTTTAGAGCATCTCCAACAATCTTTTTATCTTGGCTGAGCTCCTTAGCTAATTTGGAAAAAATACTGAGAAAATGTATGCTCCAGTAGCCTCCCTAAAAGGATCTATATTGTAGCAAACCACTTTTTGGCTCCCTACATTTAAGGAGTGAAAATGGCTCTCTATTCTCTTTTCTAAACATAAAATATTATATTTTAAGTTGTTCTTTATATTTTTTTCAAGCACATTACCTTTTTCTTTTGAATTAAAAAAATTATTTAAGACTAGCTATAGTAGAGAGTATTGCTGGAGTAGTCACTTAAAAAGTTGTCTCACTCGATTTAGGAAGGTATGCCAACATCATGCATATGTACTTGATCAAGCAATCATGGTTTAAAGGTTTTTAATTAAGTTGAATTATTCGGAAATTATTTTGAAGTGCTTTTCTACAAAATCTATGCTGATTTGCATATCTCAATCCCATGAATGCAGATTCGATAAATCCAGATGATATCAGAAACTGTTTTGGAAAGTTTAGACTCTCTCCCCATAATATTAACCAAAGTAATGCAGCAGCAATAACAGTTAGCTAGAGAATAGAAGCAGACGGACAAAGTGACGATTGGGAAGGGCCAAGACAATTAATCATTCAATGTCAGCAGAGGAAATCAGTTCATTTTTTTTTTTTTTTGGTAAAATGGGGGCCATCAGGCCCAAATAAACAAAGAACTAACTACTAACATAACGGCCTCTAGCCATGCCAACACAATCCTCAAAAAGCAGAGGGGCAGCAAGCATCAGGAGGCTGCTCTAAAATGACTAAACCAAGAGCCACTAAGTGTCCAAAGCTAGCAAGTTTATCAGCCACACAATTCCTTTCTCTATAGATATGAGTAAGTCTGCAATCCCAATCATTTACAAACATGACATATGTTTTTATGGTTATTTCATTTCATGATATTAATTTTGATTCGTGTTAATGAAAGACATATTTTTATTTTGTGTCAATTAAAGACCCTTTTTTATCTCAACTTTGGCCAAATATTAAACCCATCAAAACTCCACTAAATTTAGCAAACTTATATTTGGTTTAAATCTATGCATCTCTTCTTTACAACCATATAAAGATCACCCAAATCAGACATCTACAACTCCAAATAATTGGCCCAAAAGTAGTGTACCAAAAACTGTCCAATCGAACCTCTGAAAAAAAAATTTGGAAAATCGGACAGTTTCGGGTACCCTACTTTGGGGCTGATTATCTAGAGTTGTAGAAATCCAATTTGGGTGATCTTTATATGATTGTAAAGAGGAGATGTATATATTTAAACCTAGTATAATTTTTTTAGAGTTTGGTAGAGTTTTGATAAGTCCAACGTCGGGCCAAAGTTGAGATAAAAACTAAAAAAAAAACATGATATTTAATTGACACAAAATGAAAGTATGTGTCCTTTATTAACATAAAAAAAAAAATTAATGTCTAGAAATGAAACAACTATAAAAATATGTGTCATGTTTGTAAATTTTCCCTTACTAGAATGATAGTACAGAACCAAGGAGACAACACAACTAGATTCCATCTCAACCAATATTTTCCTGTAGCCCTTATGCCATGCAAGATAAAGACCATGATAAAGGCCCCATAACTCACCAGTGAGAACCTCACCACGGCCAATATTGCACATAAAACCAGTAAGCCATAAACCTGGCAATCTCTAATCACTCTACCAGCACTAATAAGCCCATCCAAATGACTTTTACTTCCATCAACATTAATTTTAACCCAATTATCCATGGGAGGGGACCAAGACACCAAAATTTGACTCTTAACAGACTAACAAGCACGGGAGGAAATGGCAACAACCCACTCATTAGCATAAAATTCAATGACTTTCCGAGGGTGAGCAGGGAAAACAAAATCCCTCTCAAACACATCATTGTTCCTCCACTTCCATAAGTACCAACACCCAAAACTGAACAAAATATTCCAACTAACACCACAATTAGCCAAGGCTTTAGAAGAAAGGTTTAACTTTAGCCAGTCATCAAAACCAATTCCCTGAGATTCAAGGATCTGAGGAGGCATACACAAAGCCCTCCACATCTGAATGGCTCTTGGACAGTGCCTAAACAAGTGGTCTTTAGATTCCAAGGGATGATGACAGTGATCGCAGGAGGGATTAGAACAGAACCCTCTCTTCCATCTCTGATTAACCAAAATTCTATCCAAACAGATGAACCAAATAAAAGATTGAAGCTTAGGAGGAATAGGAAGCTTCGAAATATGAGACCACAACCAGTTGTCAGAGCGAGGATCGTCAAGAGCTAATTGATAAGCAGTTTTAACAGAGAACTCACCATTAGAAGAGGCATTCCAAAACCAATTTCCATCACCAGCGCCATCCAAACCAATTGGGATAGCATTAATTAATTGCACAAGGTCCTCAGGAAGAACCTGTCTCAACTTGTGCACATCCCACTGATTCCCAATGAAAAAATCAGCAACAAACATATTTAGCTGACCATCAGTAGGTTGGTGAAGAGCATACGCAATTAGATTACCACAACCAGACCAATTCTCCAACCAAAAAGGAATATGCAGACCTCGCCCAAGTCTCCAGACTAAACCTTGCTTGAGGAGAGAGACACCATGGAGAACCCCTCTCCAAGTACTGGAGATATTATTAGTAGACTGACCAAGTGACCATCAAGAATGCACTGAGTATTTGCCTTCAAATATTTGCTTTTGCAAGTCTTAGCCCAAAGACCCTCATCATTTTCCAACAATCTCCCAACTCGATTTCGCTAAAAGGGCTTGATTTATCACTTGCATCCTCTTGAGACCCAAGCCGCCATTAGCTTTGGGAAGGCAAACCTGACCCCATCTCACCAAATTAACCCTCTTCTTGTCCTCAGTAGAGCCCCAAAGAAAGGCTTTATTTAACTTATCAATCTGATTACATATGGCAGCTGGGAGCTTCACCGTTTGCATGACATAAATGGGAATGGCCTCACTGCCTCAGTGACCGATTTAATAAGAGTGGCTCTGCCAGCAAGGGAGAGATGTTTGACTTTCCAAGCAGCCAGTCTAGCTTGAACCTTTTGCACCACATCACTATAAGTGGACTTAGTGATTCGAGAGTGAACTAAGGGAACTCCGAGATATCTTCCCAAATTATTGGTCTGAGGACTACCACATATTTGACTGATTCTCATGGCAACATCCGGACTAGTGTTAGGAGAGAGGAAAACAGTTCATTTGATTAAACAATAGTTGTACGTGAATCCTGTTATGTCGTCGTTACCATTAACCAAAGAGAGTTTAGTTAACAAGAAGAGCTAATCAGTTGCAGGACTTGTATTTAAGTGATTAGTCATTGTATCAAACAGATTATTGAATGAGTGGCAGAGTTCATTTTAATTAGCTTCTCTTTTGTACTCTCTAATGTTTCATTTTGCTTTCAGGAAGAATAAAAGCAAGCCATTTTCTTAGAAGGAAAAATGTAGTGCAGTGCCATGTTTAGAAGAAATAAATTACTGGACAAATAAATTAACCCTTCATTGATATACTCCAATACCATCAGAAAAAAAAAATTCATAATGAAATGTACACAATGCTAGAATGGGATTGACTTTTGCCTAGGCTCTAATCTTGCTCTAAAAACTGAAAATAAATTGAAGAATAGGATTGATTTTTGGTATCAGTGAAATGAATATCTTTGTAACTATGTTGTAGAAGAGGCATCTACATGACTACTTGTAACTTGTGTGCTGTGTCAATGGGTTGAAGCGATCATGAACATGAATTTGGTCCATGATTAACTTTGAGGGGGTCCTTCTAGTCGGATATAGTCATACATCACTCCTTGAAAAGGGCCCTTGCTCCTTGATTGAGTAAGATAGATGGTGTTGTTTCCTTCATGTAGTCTATAGCTTGGTACAACCAAACTGAACAACCAGTACAAACCATGAATTCCATGCCTTGCTATGGCATTGTCCCTCCCTATTAGCCCTGTTGTAAAATGAGGACGGTAGATGCTCCGGTTGTTAAACCGAACCTTAGAACACATTACCAAACACAATTAACCAAGAGATTGAGTACTTGATCGAACAAGATTTTCTAAGGAAAAAAATCATATTTATGAGATGTCACTGCATAAACAATACCTGCACTTCTGAATATGTAGCTGAAGCCAATGCCAATTGGAGTGTATAATGTCCATGGTTCGTCACGTTATTAAGTTCAAATACAATCTGCCATGTGGTTGCTTCATACGTGTAATTATCTCCTTTATTCCTGCAGTGAAAGTATATCTCACATTAAGAATTAATGTGAAGTCTCAAGATCCTGAGCTTCTCGATCTATCTATTTTAATTAGTTTTTGGTTGAATGTTCTAACTTCTACCTTTACGAATTTAATGAATTAATAGACATTTCTATGTAGGCCAAACAAGTACCTGGTCACATGAGCGAAAAACCAGTCGTCACGATAATTGTCAGTACCAACGTTGTAGATGAGATCATGGTCAGGGTACAAATCTGTATAACGTTGCCACAAGCCATATTGCCTAAACCTGTTTTCAAAAATTCACTTGCAGTAAGCAGTGCAATGTTTCGAGCATATATATAAACAAATCATTAAGCATCTAAGTATGGAAAAATTGTTCTCAAGTCTGATAATAAGAACTAACTTCTCTGGGTGACTGTTGTACAATTTGTTCATAAACAATTTGTTCGTAAACAATTTGTTCATGAGATTTGGATTTGGATCCGGAATGTAGAACTCGGCAGCAGTGCGATCTGGGATGCCGATTTCCCACAGGGTGGGACCATTTCTTGGAGGTTCGAATGTAAGATTAGCCAGATTGATTTCACTTCCTGCATGTAGAAGTCAGAGATGTTATTATATAATCAGAAAATTGACCAACTATTTTGTACACTTCATTCAGCATTTGGGCATTTGGACCAAAAAAAGAAAGAAGCTAGCTTCTAACATGATATAAATTATAATTGGTTTTCATATATGGTATAACAATACTTGTTTCTTCTCTCAAATTTTAAGCCATTAAAAGATAGCATATGTATAGGTAGATAAGTTACCTGGTTCAATTGTAATATTAGCCTCATATTTGTAATCCCCAATAACGCCAGGAACCCATGCATACAAACTATAGTTCCCAGGCCGGACATTTTTAATGAGGAAATAACCTTGCTTGTTAGCTTCAGTCCAGAACTGATAACCCTGCCCAAAAAAAGAAAAGTATTCACCTTAGGGAGGCATTTGGGTACATCATTAATGTTGAGAGGATTGTATTCAAGCAAGAAATGAATAATGAAATTAAACGTTATCAAACGGGTATTTATTTATTTATTTCTTTTGATACATGTTATGTATGAACAAACAAAATATGAATAATGAAATCATCATCGAATAGAAAATTAAATTAATTTGTGTCATGATCAATTACCTTGCTTTCTCTTTGCCATGATCCCGCATCTCCAGGTGCCGCCAATCCCACATAAGCCGAACTTGCCCAAAAAAGACTCTCATTGATGTACCTAAAACAAGAGCACAACACACATTTTACTCATAGATTTACCTTTTATAGAAGAAAAAAGTGGAACCTTGGAGTGCTAAGGAACATACCGGTCTCTTACTAGTAATTGGCCGGCGACTGATCCACGTTGGTCGGAACTAGGAAAGTCTTTGGATTCAATGAAATTGTATGGCCAGTTTTTGACTTCTTCATGCATCTAATAAGAATCTTAGGGTTAGGGTCACTATAATAAGTTGAATTGCATTAATGCAAGTCTTACATACAAAATGTAATAATGTAATGTATGTATTATTACCTGCTCCTTAGCATTTGCCCACAGTGTGGATTCATTTGCCCTTGGAGCTGAATTAAGATATACAAAGACAGGCCCATAAACCTTCTTCCATGCCTCACCTTCTTCGAATTTCATCGTAACATCCTCCCCAGCATAATGACCACCAAAAAACGCCTGGATCATGTGAATTTGGCAAATAATTAAATTTGTTTCTGTCACTGATATGGCCCATATGGGATGGGAGAGACCTAGATGGTTGGACTTACATTGAGAGTAGTTGGGCCCACATGGGAGGTGAGCTCCTGCTTCATGGGCCCATTTGAACGGAATTCGTCACTGGGTGTGATCATCCAGAAGCCCATAGGTGGGTCAGAAGACTCAGAACAAATCCAACCATGGACCCTGTTATCTCTGTTTTCCATTGAGTATTGGTACTTGTCATCCACCTGCAACACCATATTATATAATCAAGAGACTTAAAAACGTGAAGGCTCAGACCATGCAAAGAAAATACAGATAATGATTATAAAGTCTATTTTTAGGCTTAATGAAATTCACTTTAAAAGTTACAATAATAAATAGGTTAATTATATCTTTTTTTTTTTGTTAACTGGCAAATAGCTACTGTCGTACAATTATAATTAGTAACAATATAACACGAATATTTTATACATATAATTTAAATAGTTATTGTCGCATAGTCAAACAGTGACAATAGACTAACCAATATCGTGTTTTTTAAAATAGACCGGCTGATCATGGTTTTTTTTTTTTTTAACTTAAAAAAAAAACTCCCAAAAAATAATGATAATAAAATTAAAAATAAATAAATAAATAAGTAAAAGTGAGGATGCCAGGATGGCCAGGGCCAGTGATACCTCTCCTCTAAGACCAGGGTTGCTTGGATTGGTTAAAAGAACAGCTTCACGATAGGCAAGGGGCCGACCATTTGCAGTGTCTCTGGCTGTTGGCATGACCTTTTGAATGTTGTCTGATATCGCCATGTATCGAAATCTGCCATGATTAACATAATTCACGTAAATAAGTGCCCTTTAATTTACATGTAATTTCTAGATATGCGCGATGTATTACCCATAACTCTAATAATAAAATAATGGAATTCATCTCTTTACACTACAAGAAATGTGAGTAAAGGTCATTATCATTTAGTTGCACAGGATGGGGTGGAAATTAGGAACTTTAGTCCCTATTGTCCAATTGTCACTTATTTTTGTTAAAATCGAGACACTTTAGTCCCTAGTTCTCAATTGTCACCCCTTTCTGTGCAACTAATGAAGGTGGCCTTTACTCACATTTCTTGTAGTGTTATTAGTATCCAATATACTATCTAAGTATGCATGTATTCAATAATTTTCATCTTTTTCTACATACTTGGTCTGTTGAAGCTTGAAAACAATTCTAATTTGCTCCATATCCACCGCCGGCCACCCTTCAAGGCGCTCTAATCTGGCGTATGCATAGAACCCGGAACGACCACGCTGCAATATGTACCTGCATCAAAGTTTAAAGAAAAGTTGAGTTGAGAGAATTTCTGATATAAAATTAAGTTTAAGTTACTTCGTATTTTTTGCTCTCTAATTGATATAGATTAAAATAATTATTGAGGTAATTTAATTAAAAAGATCGTAATATTATCTCTTATATTTAAATTCGATTCTCCTCTCTTTAAATAAAAAATAAAATAAAATTGAGAAAGGTTAAGGCCACACACCTTCTGTCTACATTAAAAGGAACTGTGACACCACGCTGGAGGGAAACATTATATGTGTTAGCGAAAGAAAGTTCTATTTGTTCTGGCCCCGCTGTAACTACCTTAAATTTTGTTCCTTGTAGACTGGAAATAAATCAAGTACAAAATGTTACTTAAAAGCCGAAACATTTTTTAGTGAAAGTAGAGAAAGAGAGGATTTACTAGTCAGTTCTAATCTTCTCTCCCGGATTGCTCCAGACAAGGTCCCAGTACCTAGACGTTATGATATTATGTTAAAATCATATGTACAAAATAAAAGGTTTACATAATAATAACATAAAACTCTTTAAAAAATAAAGATTTGAAAAACAATGGATTGAAGACATATGTGAACAAAGATTACTATATTTTCATCTTAACTCACATATCAACTCGATTTTGACTATTATATAGTCGTGTTTGTTCATGTTTTCTTTTAACTCAAGCCAAACATTATAAGCAAATAAGCTACATGGTATTGAAGGAAGTGTAGTTACCCTCTGTCACTTGGCTTATTATGGAATTCAAGTACGTTGTCAATTCCATTGTATTTTATTCCAATGATGTCTCCACCGGGATAAGCAAAAGTGAGTTGGACAATCCCATTATCCATCACCACCTGAAACACACACATACGTACATATATAGATAGTCAAACGTCGAACAATGAAGACCAAACCCAGTTCTTGTCCAAGCCCATCTTCACATGTGAAGCAGAATAGACACATATAAATTCAATTAGAGACCAATTGATGGACACATCTGTGAGTCAAAGTTAATTTTGACTACTAATATGGTATACCAGCTACATAAATATATGGTTTTTTTTTTTCAATTTGGATATCTGAATTTTGAGTCTTATTCTGACTAAGTACTTATACTATTAAATTTCATACCTCAATTTTATTTTGTCCTAATTTAATATATAATATGACCTTTTTTAAATAATGCATTAAAATTAATGGCATTTTAATTAACCTAGGATTGTGACTAAACCAAATTGACCCTAGGTACAAGACATGTGTAACATAAATGACTAAATTTTATTAGTATTTTTTTCATAAAAGTCTCGTTATATTTCAATTTGGGACAAAATAATTAAAAGTTTAGATATGAAATTAGAATGAATATACTTAATTGGGATAAAGCTCAAAGCTCAAGTACTAAAAGTTAAAAAAAATTTAAATAAATTTTAATAATAGAATATATTAAAAATTATTGAAAAAAAAAAAACGAAGGGAAAAGAGCTCGGAATGCATTTTACCCGATTAGGAGTCTTTGTTCCCATCTTCGCCTCATTTTGTCCTTCAATAAAGATCCCTATTGAATCAGTCAAAGCTTCCCCTCCCTCAATCCCTAGTACCCTTCTGCGACTGAAATAATGTTATTAGTTAGTACGTACAAAATAAAACTCTTTGTCTTTTGATTAATTAAATACTATTTAGGACAGAGGTATTTTCGCCAATAAAAGAGGATAAAAGAAGAGTGTGTATCATTCAATAGAACAATGATTATTAACAAACTCTTATGTAAGTTATAAATTTGAAAACTAATTTTAAAAGATAATAATAATTATAATGAATGAGATCGAAACTCAAATTAATAATAGAGATGATCAAGCCTTGGCCGATACTAGTGGAGGCTGAAGAAGGTCATCAAATGGAATATATCCTATGGCAACCTAGCTAATATATTAAGTGACGTACGTGAGAACATTACGTATTAGCTAGTGTATTAATTAACCCTCCTTAACCTTGCGAGGAAGGATTTATTGGTTTATTTGCTTACCTTTAACTAGAGAACATACATCAACACCATTGTCATGCATGCCTGCCTTAATTGGCATGACGTCTTGCCTAATTTTTGGAGTCTATGTGATGATCATGAATTGAAATATAAGAGGAGAGAGAGAGAGAGAGAGAGAGAGAGAGAGAGAGAGAGAGAGAGAGAGAGAGAGAGAGAGAGAGAGAGANTGCCATCACCATCAACACCAACCAAGAAAAACAACACCACCGCAAACATTGTCAATCCCCCAAGGAACAAACCCCAGTGCCTCCACCTCCGACCCACCTTGATCTCCATTATTGACCACCCTGCAAATTTTAATAGCATATAATTAAACACAATAACTCCATACCTAAGCATGTATGAATTGATAACTTGCATTTACTAATAGAAGAATACTAATTAATTAACAATATTAAAGGATACATGATACCAACATGACAACATGCCTCCACTATGTAGCTTTTGAGCCATCATAAATCACAGCTCACAAATATATACAGTCCTGTTATAAAAAAGCGACGTATACAGTACTGTTATAACAGCCAAGCAATTCTTGCAGCGCAGCGGCGCTGTTTTATTGGCTTGGTTTTTAGAGTATAGGAACAGTTCACTCCGTAATCTCTTAAAATATATAAAATATAACTTATAAAGACCGTATGTAATTAAGTTTTAATTCTGAAATTTTAGACAGAGTCTTAAATTCTAAATATAAAACTGATAAACCAAAAAAAACAAAAATACACTGCTGAACGCTCGGCGCCTGATTTTGGTAAAAAAAAAAATTGCAAATCCCAAAATATCGAAATACTGATATATATATATAGTCACTCACTTATGTGACTCAATTTATGTTCCACATACATCTACAATTAGAAATCACTAACACATGCCTGAACCACTATCCGAAGCACAAAACATAGAGAATATAAGGTTTGAAAGGGTCACAAAAACATATTATATATGTAAGCGTTTTGTCATACCTGAAAAGTGTAGGAACTCAATGCAAGTCTGTTTGGGAAACACCTCGATTGTAGAGATTCATCGTCTATGTCCATTTATATATAAGTGATCGATATTTACAATAGTTGAGTACAAATAAAATTCTATGTACTCTAGCATTATACAAGAATTCAAAAAAAAAAAAATACAAAAAAGGCTTACTGATAAACTATATTCTATTTCGATAGGAATTCGATGGTAGGACATCCAAATCCTTTGAGGATAGTACTCCATCATATATATGGGATTGCATAAGGATGAGAGGGAATTCAAAACCTTTGGTCTATCAATCAAATGATCTAATCTTATAATTGTAATTGAAAATTTATATAGAGGACCAGACTCGTGATTAGCAGGTTTTCTAATTTATAAATTTTTTTCCATCCAAAATCTAATAAATATTAAATTAATCCCAAAATCCAAACCACATAGAACATATATATATATATATATGAAAACCACTTATATATTAAAAAGGGTGTATTCCATTTAGATTTATACAAGACTTTTGTAGAGATCTTAGTTTATAAATTTTTATTAACCTTTATAGACTCTACCAAATTAAATGATATATATAGACTTTTATTCTAATATTAAAACAAACTATCACTTTTCCCTTTTTGAACAAACCGCCTCAAACATGAAAGACTTTTTTACCAAAATACCACCTGAACTATAGGGGGTGTGCTCTTATACCACCCAAACTTTTTTTCTTGCCAATTTACCACTTGAAATTATCAATATGTGCTAATTTTCCACCTAACATCCATTTTTCTAATAAATCATCAAAAAATTTTCCAAACTTCCCATTTTGCCCTTGAATACAATAAAAAAATATTATTATTTTAAAAACTTTTTTTAAAATATAATTATAAAAAATAGAAAATGGAAATACCTTTTTTTTAGGGGGTTTACTTAGATTTTTTTTTTAATATTTAAAATGCTTTTATTATATAAATTGACGAAAATACCCTTGAAATAAACAGAAAATTTAACTAAAATAACGGTAAGTGGTAGATTAGCCAATATATGAAAGTTCAGGTAATAAATTGGTAAAAAAAAAAGTTTGGGTGGTATTTGAGCACACCTTTTATAATTTAGGTGGTATTTTGATAAAAAAGCCAACATGAAAACAACAGTTTTTTTTCTTTCACGTATCTGAATAGCAGCTCATCATAGCTCATAAATTATACTAATTGTGGGACCGAAATTCAGCAGATAAGAAAAAGGCCGGTTCTTGGGCTTGGGCACGGGAAGAAGGATAAATGGGCCATGGTTAGAAAGTATGAGATAAACCAAAAGCCCAAAAGAAGGAATTCAGCCCAGACATGTGCCATTAAATTAAAAGGAACATTTGGCAACGTACTTTTTATTTAAATACAGGATTATCAGAAGAACATGGCCATTGAAGAGCATTAAAAAAGAAATCAATTACATATCAGACATAAAGGAAGAAATATTATATACAGGACCTATAAAAATAAGTAAGAACGGTCATGAAAGGTACGCAAATATTATATATAGTCTCATTTATGTGCGCACATTTCCCTAATTAGGTATAGTTTTTCACTATTAAAATTTGGAATATTAAATACATTGATTATACGTACCACAAAATTTTCGAGCGTTCATCTATATCCCTTTAATTCTTTAAACACTCTTAAAAAGTTTGTTTGTTTGTTTGTTTTTTTTTTTTTTTTGTGAATCATGTATTAATAAAACTATATGAGCCACACACATTTTTGAACAAACCAAATTCTGTATGTGATGTTTACACAATGTAGTAAAAGAATGTGATCTATATAATTGGCATTAGCCATGCATCACCCTTGTTTTATTGTAAAGACGTGACAAATTAAAATCATAAGATATATCTATATATATGTTTATGCATTGGTCTATATATCAAGGTAACTAAGGGCTCGTTTGGCACTGCTTCTTAGGAAGTACTTGTATGTTGTAGCGCTTTTGATAGTAGCGTTTCTTGTTAGTAGCGCTTTTACAAATAAACAGTTTGTCGTTTGGTTATCAATATAAGTGTTTTTATACTATTTGAAAGTACTTTTAATAGTGTTTGGTTTGCCTTAAAAAAGTGCTTCTATTTTTATTTTATAAATTGTCCATCATCATATATAATAAAATGATTATGAATAATTCAACAAGAAAAAATGATTATAAAAATAAAATAATTATGTGATTTTTTGTCCCAAAATGCATGTATATCCTTTTTCTTGCTAGTGGAGGACTCCCTGCACATAGATGCTTTTGATTAGATTTGTTAGTAACATATGTTATAATATATTTGTTTCTAAATTTCTTACAGATGGCTTGCTAATGGAGTTAACAGATGTTTATAATTTTCTTGCACCAGTCAAAGTCTTTATCTGTGCGAAAACATTTATTATAAATTTGTAAGTAACATCTTCCTTAGCTCTAAATAGCAAAATAAGTAAAACGAAACTATTTTCTTTAATCTACTGAACTACCCCCGAAACCCATTTGCCCAGTACCAACTCATCCCATCACCATCCATGGTCCTCCATCACCGCCACTATTCCCACCAT